>PXIH01S0008448.1:5617-17018 GCA_003024985.2 Euperipatoides rowelli | reverse complement strand
TGATAAATATAAGATTTTTGTAAAACCCATCTACTAAAAATTCAAAAATAAAATATGATGATCCTACTTGGTAGGCTATACAGTATATTGTATATGTAATGTTTTATTATTGTGCNCATTAGATNGCNCANCNNGGCTGTTATTAGTCTAGTGTGTGACGTGTTTGCTCTAAAGCTTGGCAAACACATCGTACGCAATTCTATTACCATGATGTGCGGCTAATGCTAATTAATATGGAATTATTCATTGCTACTAATTATAATGTGTAATATAATTTTGCCATAAAGGCTTGCTATTATTTTTATATCGGGGTCTTTTCTAAGGAAGTGGTTGTACCGTTGTGCCTACCTTCAAGACAGCAACCAGCTTCGTACCGGGTTCATAGATCCTTCTTATGTTATTATTTTGTAAATAATTTATTATAAATAGAGAAGCCAAGTTTTATTTACCTTAGTCTATGGAGTAATTGTTATTATTCTAGTTCTTTCCCTTTTTACGTTACACAGCAGCAAGTTTCCATAGTTACCAGAAAGTTTCCAGTCATTTCCAGTAATTTACAATATAATTCCAATTCCCTACATTATAACAAATCCCATCTACTTACAGATTTGTTATAAAATATATGCAAATGATTATCCATATGAGATCAGGTGAAAAAGAAAAGTGTTACTGTTAATGCCTAATTTTTTAGAAGCAAAAAGAAAGGTTTGAATCCTAAACTCAAATATGATAAATTATATATATATATATATATATATATAGCCTAATAGATAACATCTATAGCAGTGATTATGACAGCAAACAATGCATAAAAATATCATTCATAAAGAAATTAACTTAAATTTGCTATCATGGAATATAACAGGTCTAAAAAATTTATTTGTGGCACTGGAACAATTTGATATGTTGAGATAATAAATGTTTTCTTGAATCATGACATAAGAATTTTGCAACCGAGCGTGGGAATNTTTGTAGTATAATGAAAACTCCAGCTGTTACTGAGGGCCCAGGTAGACTCTTAGTGTAATATTCTATGTGTTGTATTATAAAATAAATACTCACTACAAGCACACACTGAGTGGTTCACATGTTCAGGTTTATTTATAAACTAATATGCATGCCCCATGCATGCCACTAACAACTTTATAGGTCAAAATCAAATAATAATGATGACACTAATCATTACATCCCCCTTTCTTATTAGATACAAGTGTCCTTACAAATTTAAGCGTACTACCAACTTACGACTTATTTGCGATCTTCTTGGTCCTTCTACCTGATATTCTAACTCTGTCTCTGTTGGTCTTGCATTTCTTTGATGTTTTTCCTGGCAATCTTCATATTTCATACTCATATTTTCAAACTCTTCTGTTGTTTTCCTTAGATCCCTAGTGTTCCTTTGAATAACACATTTCCCTCTGTTTTTACATAGAATGATCTTGGTGCAACCTTCTTCTCTATCACTGCCTTCTCCAACCATTTGCTTGTTTTAAAATCCCTACACCATTCTTATTAAATTCTGGATAATGTCTGGCTTACCGGTCATAATACTTCTTCTGTTTAGCTTTATATGCACTACTTATGTTTTAACTTTACAACCTGTGGTAAGGTAGTTCTACATTTTCCTCTAAACAGCATATCCACTGGTGACTTCCTTCCCTCCTATGGGGGTGTTCTGTATGACAGGAAACCTAAGTAAACGTCTTTATTCGCGCCATTCTTTTCTAAAATATTCTTTGCTATTTGGACAGCTTTTTCTGTTAACCCTTCGACTGGCATACCTAGGGCTTGATGTTATATACCCAAAACTATATTCTACCATAAAGTTTTTAAATTCTCTACTAGAGAATGGAGGTCTATAGCCAGATACTACTTTATTTGGTATTCAAACTGCTTCTGCATTTGTTGACTTCAGCTTCACTACTACTGGGTAACATGATTAGTAGTCCATAACCACTATAAGATATGATCCCCTCCATTGGAATAAATCAGTCCACACATGGAACCAAGGTCACTGTGCAGTTTTATGTGGTGTCAAGACTTCTTTGGTTTTCTTCATAGCATTCCTTTGATATGCTTCACATTTCCCTACCATTTCTGTAATGTCAGCAGCTATACCACTCCAAAATACAGACTCACAAGCCCTTCTTTTGCTCTTTTTTCTACCTAAATGTCCTATATGTATTTTATGTAACATTTCCTTCCTCATGGAGTTTGATATAATTATTATATTTCTGTTCAATAAAATTCCTTTATATTCAGTTATTTCTGTATTGGTATTTCTGATATGGTGCTGCCAATCCGGTGAACTCAGAATCATTCAACTGATGGATCACTGCTTGTAATATTACATCTTCACTCATCTCTTATGTTGTTTGTAAGTCTAAATACACATGTATTTGTACATGATCTTTAGTTTCACTCTTCTCAGCTTTATTTTTATTCTTGATAGTGTGTCTGTCACAATAAGTTGCTTGCCAGCCATATGTTCCAAATTAAAATTGTATTTAATAATCTTATGAACATGTGCTGAATTCTGGTGGTTTTTCCACAATTGCCCATTTTCTCATGGCTAACAATGGTTTATGGTCTGACTCCATTATAAAACTTCTCCCATAAACATAATCATGAAAACGATCACATCCGAACACTAAACCTAGTGCTCCTTTTTTCCATTTGTGCATAGTGTGACTTCATTTCTGTCAGTGCTTTTGAAGCTTATGCCACTGGCTTCCATCTTCATAGTCCTTCTGCAACAATACAGTTCCCAATCCATAGCTCAACACATTTGTTGAAATTTGGCTTTCTTTATCTGTGTCAAACAGCTGAAGTATAAGCCTATTAGTCAACATCTTTTTAATTTCCTGTAGTTCCTTTTCATGTTCATAGTTCCAGTTCCATTCTACACTTGTTTTTGTCAAACTTCTTAATGCCACTTTTTGCTGTGATAAATTTAGAATATATTTTCTTAAATATGCTATTAATCCAAATATTGATTGTTATACCAATTTTATTAATCCAGATATAAATCTGGATAGATTCTTTAACTGCTTATATTTCCCCCCAAAAAAGAAATTTTATTCACAGCAAATTCACATTTGTCTTTCTTCAAAATCAATCCAGCACTTTGCGTTCTTTGCAGTGCCAACCTCAATCTTTTATTATGTTCTTCCTTTGTCCTTCCCCAAATTAGTATGTCATCTATATAAACTCTAACTCCCTCAAGACCTTCATAAATGTTATTAAGAATCCTCTGGAATTCCTCTATAGCTGAAGTTATTCCAAAGGGCGTCCTATAAAAACATTGACAACCAAAAGGAGTATTAAAAGTGCATAATTGTCTACTTTCCTCATATAAAGGTACTTGATAAAATCTATTTTGAATATCCAACTTGGAAAAAAAAAAAGAACGGCTCCTGCAATTCAGACTCAATTTCATCCCTGGTGGGAATCTGATAATGGTTCCTTTTTGAGTACCGGTATTCATTAAGATTTTGTGGAACAAGGCATATTCGTAAAGACCCATCTTTTTTTACCACTACCATTGAGCTTACCCAATCAATATGGGCTTCTATTTTTTTAATAATTCCACTTTTAATCACTCACTCCAGTTCACATTTTAATTTGTTTTAATAGAGAAAGCTACCCTTCTTGGAGCCTGTACCATGGGAACACTGTTAGGTTTTTGCCGTATTTTGTACTTTTGAGCCACACAGTCCAATCCTTGAAACAAGGTTTTGTATTCTTTAAATATTTGTTCTTCAAATTATTCTCATCTGGGTCAAACTTTATACTTTTTTTTTTACTATCCCTTACTTTAAACATTAACTTAAACCTAAAATTGGCACTTGCCTTTCACCACAGTAATTGTTGAGGTACTCACGTGTTATTGAATCTTGTTCTGGTTTTAAAATATCCACAGATTTCAATTTTATTATTACCAAGTCAACAAATGACTTTGTGGTCTTTTCAAGTACTGGCCTGGGTACCATTTTCATAAATATATCGTCAGGAATTACAGCCGTTTGTGAACCAAAGTCCAGTTTAAACGTGATAATATTGTTGTTTACATTAATTGGACAAAACCATTCATCCTCATCCATTTCACTAGTATCCTGTTGTATAGCATCCATCTTTAGATCATCCATAGTGGCACTTAATTTATTATAACTACTTTCTATTATATTAATTTTTCTTGGCTTAGCTTTATTTCGACATAGTTTAGCAAAGTGATTTTTTTCCTTCGCAGACGTAATTACGTTTTCCATACACAGCTCTAACGTGCAAAGTTCCACATTTAGAACACCTATTTTTGTATTCCTTTCTGTTTATTTTTATCATCCGTTTCCTTGTTCAACTTTTCTTTCTGAACTTATTAATTACATCTATATGTGATTTGTTTTCATTAACCTCACTATTATTACTTGTTAGTTTCCCCCATATGTGTGTGCATAATCTCTATTTCTATTTGTTAGTTTCCCCCATATGAGGGTGCGTAATCTCTGCTGCTTGAACTATATTAACTGCTTCTTCCAGTTTGATATCTTTAAATTTTAATAATTTTTCAGTCATTCTTTTATCAATTAGTCCAAAATACCAATCGGTCCCTTATCAGGCCATCTTTTAAGTCACCATAATTGCATGTTTTTGCTAAAATCTTCAAATCAGCACAAAATGTTTCTACGGGCTTCTTATCCATTTGGTTTCTATTTTGAAATATATAATCTCAAACATTTCGTTTTTCACAGGGCTGAAATATTCTTCAAACTTTGACAACACAAGTTCATAATCCTCAGCTTCTATTTCATTAAGCCCAAAGGAATTATAAATATCAATACCTTCTTGTCCTTCAGATTGTAGCAGTAAAGTGATTTTTTTGCGTATCTTCTGCGTCATCTTTCTCAGCCGCCAATATATAAATTTCAAAACGTTGATGATACTGATACCACATTGAATCTGCATCGTTTCCCAAGCACAATTTGTATGGCAAACTTATACTACTCATTTCTCTTTAAAAGAAAAAATATCCCACTACTTAGACATCATGTAATATTCTATGTGTTGTATTATAAAATAAATACTCACTAAAACACAACTGAGTGGTTCACATGATCAGGTTTTTTTTTTTTTTTTTTTTGTTAAGCTTTTTTTTTGGTTGTATGAATGTTTGATAAGCTTTTTTTTTGGTTGTATGGACGTCTGGATACTTAACACTTGGTATATTATTAACAAATACCAGCTTTATATTGAATACCTACATTATTTAATCTAATTTTTCCAGGGGGAAGGGAGGGTGACTCGGTACTTATCTCTTGCCCCCTTTGCCACTCCCTGCGGATGCCCACTTCAAATTCTACATTATTAGGCCGGTTAATTACTTTTTTTAACAGCATAGCCTGTGTTTATGGGGTTAGTAGGTTGACATTGTATGTATTTACCCTCATAGTTTTTACATAGTTGACAATATTTTTTCTTGCATCCATCAATTTATGACCGATCTGTTTGCAATTTAGACAGAGTGGGTCTCTTCCCACAATTGTTATTAGTGTGTTAACATTGTTTATTTTAATTAAATGTATTTCTTCTAACATTGTTTTGTTTATTGGGGTAGCTTTAACATTTATTACGCTCGATATTAATTTAATATCATTGGTCATTTGAATTCCTTTATTTTCAATTTGATATGTGTGTACAAATTTTTAAAATTATTTTTCCAAATTTGTATAGTCATTCATATAGGATAGCAAATNAATTCACAAATTAATATTGTAAGCAGATCCCCAATTGTTAGGAACTATCTAATAGTCTTTACATTGTAAAATTTCAACTTTACCTTTGCTTGCTGGTCTGTGAGTTCCAATCCCTAGGGATCTAAGATTCCTAGGTTAGTAAACTCCGACCATTTTGTTCATATCTATTACAGCTTCCGCACTTTGTACTAATATGGTTACATCAATTTTATCATTATTACTCTCACTGTTTATACGTCGAGTCATATACCGGCTTGAAGATAATGTCCCAATACTTTAAAGTTTTTATAATAATAAATCTTTCCGAGTACCATAGTTGGCTTGATTCTGTAACATGTTTTCATAAATTTTAAGTGCTTCTAATAAGTTATAATGCCATCTTGTGGATGAACGTTTGTTCCTAATATATGCAGTGGTTTTCAATACCTCTGTCCAAAAAAGATTGTGGCACTCCTGATTGGATTAGTTGGCAACTTGTCACATCTAAAAGTGTCTGATTTGAACGTTCAGCGACACCATTCTGTGATGGTTACTAGGTAGGCCTACAGTTAGCTGTCTGATTATGACTTGCTTCTTTAAATATCAAAATTTTCATTGCAATATTCTTTGCCATTGTCACTTCAGAATATTTTTTTGTTTTTTTGGTTCTGTTTGATATTCAATAAATTTATCAAGAACTTCATTCTTGTGTTTTATCAAATATATGAAGATATATTGTGGCCTATGAAAGCCACAATATATCTTGATCCATCCTTAGATATTGGTTTAATTGGTCCCACTACAACTGAATGTACAATACTAATTTTAAAATTTATTTTTCTCTATAGGTTATATTTTTTGGAAATAGTTTCACCTCACTTTTTTTTTAAAAATAAATTTCCCGTTATCAACAAGTTTTAAAAAAAAAAAAAATTTCCAGAGGAAATTTTTATTGTTCTACTTTTTACATATACAGTATACAGTATCTAGTTAACATTCTTCTGAGTAGATAGGAAATGGGGTTTCTGGCCTAATCCGGGTCTTTTTAAGATGGCGGCCGAATTTTCAATATCAAAAATGACATCATATGCCCATATATGGGCATATGACATTATGGTGCATTCTGGGTATTATTATGATGTATGATGGGATAGGGTATCAATATGTATCGATTATCGATCAATATCTATTGATTATCAATCGATTATTCGATCGATTATCAATATTATCAATATATATCGATATATATCTATACTGTATATATCGATATTTTTAAAAAAAAAATCAATTTTTTCCCTAAAAATTTAGAAAATACTGTAGATTATGATGCATACTGGGATATATTATTATGCACAATGGGATAGATACCCTACCCACTTCAAATTTTCTAGCCCAATCTGGGTCTTTTCAAGGTGCATGATGGGATAGAGTATCACAAGGTGCATGCTGAGATAGAGTATCGCAAGGTGCATGCTGGGATAGAGTATCGCAAGGTGCATGATGGGATAGATGTTGAATTTTGTGACCCAATCTCGNTTTTTTCTAAGTGACATCATAGGATGCGCAGAAGCAATGTGCCATTAACTTGAACATTTTTTTTTTTTAATTTTTTTTCAAAAATTAGAAAATGATGGAGGGGGAGGGGTGAATGTTTAGATTACATGACTATGATGTCATACATAACATCTGGATACTATTCCACACCTTAAATAAAAATTTCAAGTTGCTAGCATCTACCGTTTTGGTTTTGATCACATAAAACTAAAATAGCGTATTTTAGGGGGAGGGAGAGGGGACAAAATCTGTAAATGGAATAGATATTTGAAATCATTAAATTTGTAGATGTTTAAAACAAATTTTTTGAAATCGAAACATTTTTAATATTAGAGTTACTTTTTCTCAAAGTGATCGTATATACTGCATATTAAGATGATTAACAGCTCATACATCAAAGCTAACCGCTGCTCATGCATATCAAGGTTAGAAAAAAAGTCAAACAACGTGAAACTTAAAATTACATAGCTCTTGTTCTATAGAAGATAGAGACTCGAGCCATAAATTTTTTGATTGCTGTTTTAAGGGCTATTCAGCTAAAGGTATATTTTATTTCGTATCAACCGGCATCTAGTTTATTTTTAATTAAACTTCATACTTCCATTTTAGAGTGCTACTCAATTCACCGGCTCATGCGCATAAGACTCTAGATAACAGCTTACCCTTTTAACGACTTGCTAAAGATTTTCTAATTACATCACAATTAAAGACATTATAAAACAAGTTATAGAGTTATGGGGGAGTGGGAGGAATGATAACTAATTAACTAAATTTAATATATTATAAGTTAAATAATAATAAAAACATACCATATTTTTAATATGGTTAGAAGCCACTGTAAATTAGCTACATCATCCTAAATCTACCAAGTCTTAAAGAAATAATTATTATTTTCCTCATGGATACAGCATTACCAAAGTACAAAGAGATTATCTTTATTACTTAATCCTTTTTTAGATTATCTCATTCCCTCATAGTAACAGCATTATTTTATAATTAAAGTACAATAATCTTTCTTACATAATATAATAAAATAATTTTATATTTTCCTTGTATTGAAAACTAATGTTTAGATTTTTTTTTTAATTTATTGAACTACAAATTTATTTATTGAATTTTAATTTATTGAACTGCTAAGAATAAAAATTAAACTTTATTTCATTACATTATTATTGAAGCTCAATGTAGATTTTGCTATCAAACAGCATATTATCTTATTGAGTTGTTTTTTTTTTCAAATTATAAAAAATACCAGTTTTATCAATCCAGATTTTTACAGTCCAGATTTTAATACACTCCAGATTAACAACCAGCTTTGGCATAGCATCTCCAACTAGCAGATTTCATCGAGGGCAAAGCAGTTTAACTAGTCCAGCTTTGACATACCATCTCTAGCTAGCAGATTTCACCGGGGCAAAGCTTTGAGGCAGCAACTTCATTCAGCTTTTAACAGTCTAGCTTGGAAGAACCATCTCATTTAGTGATCGAAAGAAACATGGATCGGATTCATACTGAAAATCGATTGAATAAGATAAAATTTATTAATTATATACCAACATCTAACAACTTTGCCCCCACCTCCTGGTTTTGAAAAGCAAATTAAAAAGGTTTTAAAGCCTAAAGATACACAGGCTAATATTATACCTATTTTAAAGTCTAATATTAAGTCTACTGTTGAAGTTAGGATACCACCATCTTATATGTTAATGCCTAATGTTTCACATGTTAATCCAATATTAAAGTCTAATGTCAAGCCTAGTATTAGACCTATTATTAATTCTAATATTTCATCACAGTTTAATGTTTTAAATGTACAACCACCTTTTTTAAAAGCTACTATACCACCAACCATTATTAAGTCAAGAATAATACCAAGACATTTTAAATTCTAATAAAACAAAACCCACTGTATTAGCACCATCACAGATTCCTATTTTAAATTGTAATGTTAAGGCTGGTACTACAAATTCACCACCTAATTTAAAGCATAAGGGCAGGGGGTACACCACTTTATTCACCCATTGTGAAAAAAAAAGGTTGATTAGGCCTTAATTGATGACTCGGACATATCACAGATGGTAGAAGATTCATTGGATCTTCCAGCATCTCCGGTACCTCCTCCCCATCAGCTAGGGGATGATCAACCAAAGACTTTTTTGCATCAGACTGATGATAGTGCTGAACCCCCTCCTTCACATAGTAGTGTTTTTTATATCAAATTCTACTATTAGACCTAGTGTTAGGTCTACTATTAAGACTAATATTTATACTTGTGTTATAAATTCAGCATTTCATGTTTTAAAATGTAAAGGTGGAGATATATCACCATATTCACCCATAGTGAAAAAGCCTTTGGTCGACTATGCCCTAACTGACGAATCGGACATATCACAGATAGAAAAAGATTCATCGAATCTTTCACCATCTCCAGTATCTCCTCGACCGACAGATTTTTAACCACAACCCGGTCCTTCACGTTCTTATTCCCTGGATCATAGTGGTGTACCCCCTCCTCATGTTAATAATTATGATTTTTATTCTGATAATNATGATGGGTTGATTGATGATGATAAAATTAAAAATATACCATCAAATAATTCTGATGTTGAATCCGATGATGAGTTACTAGACTCAAATAATTTGGATGATTCAAATAATGATAGTGGAGCCAAAACCTTCCAAGTAGAGATGGCCTTCCATTGTCACTTGCAGACTTGGAGGTTCCCTTCACCAAAAATATTTTTGAGTAAAACTAAACATCGTCTTAAGAGCAAAATAATTCAAATTTTAAATAATCATGATGCTCTTAAGGTAAATTTAAAGTAACATTGTATATTCAAAAGAGGTGAGGATACCTGTACATTTCTATTTAAAACTAAAAATATTTTAATTACTAGGGGTATATCTTTACATAAGATATTAGTCCTTGTTCGCATCTCTCTTGAAAGAGATCGATGATCTCACCCACAAAGGTTCAGGTTGTGTGTTATTATCCATTTCTTGAGTTATGTTTGAACATGTGTGATATTTTAAAAGGTTCATCCTATATTGATTTACCACCATATATTAAAAACAAAAAAACCCAGATGATGAGAAATGGTTTGCTTGTAGTGTCTTAGCAGGACTCCATCATATGAATATTAATGATATCCCCAACATTTATCACACTATGAACATCATTTTGGAGGCTTAAAATTTAAAGACATTCCTTTCCCAGTAGCATTGACAGATATTCCTAAATTTAAAAAACAAAATTTAATTTCTGTCAATGTTATTGGAGTCAATGATGATAAAAAATTATTTCCACTATATGAATCCTGAAATTGTTTATCCTACGTCTGTGGATATTTTATTCATTAGAAATGATACTACATCACATTATGTTTGTATCAAAGACTTAAGCAGGCTTTTGAAATCCCAAGTCACTAAAAATAAATGTCATATTTTTTGCCGTAATTGTTTGGGACATTATGGGCATCAAGATTTATTGGATAAACATCAACTTTATTGTTTAAAAAATAAAACTGTGTGCATAGTGCTCCCAAATGATGAACACAATATGCTTAAATTTAAAGAATATGAATATTGTCATAAGGTTCTCTTTGTATTTTAATGGATTTCAAATGCCTGCTTGAGAAATCCACAGACCCCAATATTCTCCACAAATATATCTCTACATCTTATGCGTACTATATTAAAAATATGTATCAAGATTAAAAAGAATTTTAAAAAGATCCTAGATTTTAAAAAAAATTAGTTCAGTACAGGGTAAAGATGCTCATAACCATTTTATTGATAATCTCTATAAAGATGCTAAGCATATATACTCTGAGTATATGAAAAAATTGTACGTATGAATATAACCGATGAACAGCAGGCAAAGTTTGACGAAGCCACTCATTGTTACCTTTGTGAGCATGAATTTAATCTAACAACAAATAATAAAGTTAGAGATCATGATCATATCTCAGGGAAGTATTGGGGCCCCCTTTGTAATACTTGCAACCTCCGATATAAACAACCAAAATTCATTCCCGTAATTTTCTATAACTATTCCAGATATGTTGCCCATCTTTTTGTTAAATCTTTAACACTACCCAAGTATGCTGGACAATTAT
>PXIH01S0008442.1:1543-12330 GCA_003024985.2 Euperipatoides rowelli | reverse complement strand
ATTAAGAATGAATCTATTTATCGGTACTTTGCGTCTGGTGTTGGTGGCCATTTTGAATCTCAGCGGAACACAAAAGTAAAATCTTCCCAGTTTAATACATTTTAATAAATCACTGGGGGAGGGGGGGTTCAAGAAACAAAAAGAAACTGGAGAAACAGGAAAAGGGAGATTGGCCAATAATGAAAGTGGAAGAGATAGATGAAGATCGGTCTCGTCAAACAATCAAGGACAATGAAAATAATTAGACTGAAGCAAACAAGTACAAGAAGACAGATTAGAATACTGGAAAGATATAGAGATGGTTGTTAAAAAAAAGTTTTCATTTGTTAATTTGGTTTTACTAATTGTGGTGTGTGTTAAAAAAAACTGAAATAGAACTGGAGTCAGGAGGGGGTGTCTCGAGAAGCATATAAGACATCGCGAAATGTCTGGGAGAAAAACGAGATCAGTAGGGTTTGCCATGCTGGGCGCTTGTCTCTAGTGCCCAGCATATACACAGTATATGGCTACTATATGGGATAGTACACATAAACTACATAACCCTAGCATGCTAATTTACATTGCCCTACAAATTTTCTTAACACTTCCTGTATCTGGCTAGTAGTGAGTGCATTTTTTCTAAATTAATGATAGAGTGCCTAGCGTACTGTTGGAAGGACATAGAGTCCTACCATGAGGACGTTGCAAAACAGTTTTTTATATTTGCTTTCTAATAGCAGGATTGATTTTTTTTTTACATAGAGGGGAAACCCCTTCTTATTAGTAGCAAAAAAAAATCATGTACCTAAATTTCATTAGTTTCTGAGCTGTGATGTCTACAAAAATGGCATTTTCTAAAAACGGCAGTAGTGTTTCGGTGTTTGCCATGTATTTTGATATATTTTAATTTTTAAAAACTTTGATTTTTTTTAAATCTTTTTCTAATGAGTAATATAATATACAGTATAATATGAGAATAAAAATAAAAGTTTAAATAAAAATATTTTTTAAAAACTTATAACCTAGAAACATTTATTATTTTTAAAAATCTTTGAGTATGCGATGCGGTGCGATGTGAGACCTGACTACTCCTTCTCTCCAGAGTTACTTATCACGTTAGTCAGTAATTTTTTTAAAAACCACTCTTTCCCAAACCACCAACAAACCTTTAACCCACCCAATCCAATCCCCTTCTCCCCAAAATCCCAACCATTTACTCAAAATCTCTTCCCTCCTTTATCTTTCCCCTATGTCACCATTTTCCAATATACTCTCTATTATTCTCTTCCTCTCCAAATTAAGATTCTCACAAAATAAAAAAATATGTTCTTTTTCCCCCCACACAACCCACATGATACATTATTATCCTCACTGAAATTCTTCAACCTAACTTTTGTTTTCAAACTCCCCGCCCTAGCCTGAAACAACAACCCACTTCCCCTATCATTACCATATAACTCCCCTTCTTCCTTAATACCCACCTCATTACTATATAACTTTAAAGTATTCTTTTTCTCCACCCCCTTCCCCCATTTATCATTCTCTCTTTCTCTTACTAATTTATCTATCCTCCTATTCCAACCATTATAATCAATATCCTTTATTACTTCTTTTACCTCCCCTTCCCATAACCCCAAATAAAACCCTATCTTTTCCCCATCTACTGTATATTTTTCGCCAATTGTATTATCCTTTTCAGCCATTTATTTTTTCTTATACCCCACATACTATCCCTAAAAACCCATTTGCATACCCTCTCCTTTCCCATCAACTATAACCTAACAAATCTCTTCAACTTGGCTTTCACCTCCCTAGCCTCAAATTCATTCCATCCTATATCTCCTTGTATAGCCTCTAACGCTGTAAACCCTCGTCCCCCCAAAGCAATCCTACCCATTTCATTCTGTATCTTCTCAAATTCCCTTCTTAATTTGTTACAATACACCAAAACATCACTCCCATACATTAATCCCGGTACCGCCTTCCAAACCGTTCTTATCACTTCATATTTATTAAAACCCATGCATGCCACCCTCCTTATCATCCCCTTATTTCTTTTTAACCTACTCATCAATTTTAATTCACAGTCCTTCAAATAATCCTTATCTTCCCTTATTACCACCCTCAAATACTCATAACTCTTGACTTCCTCCAATACTTCTTTCCCCAAATTTACACACTTTATCCTTATAAATTATCCCCATCATTTTACTATTTTCTTTACTAAATTCTAACCCTAAATCCACACTCACCCCATAACACACATTCAACAACTCCTGCATATCCTTTTCATTTTCGCACATAATACTACATCATCTACAAACAATAACCCCGGTAACTTCTTATCTCCTTTTAACCCAACCCCTTTCCCTGAATTCAATAGCCCTCTATTGAACCTATCAATATAAATTAAAAACAAAATCGCTGAAAGAGGACATCCCTGTCTTAATCCTTTCCCACTATTCCCCTCCTCTGAACATACCCCATCCCATTGCAATTTAAATTTATTCCCTTCATATACCCTTCTTCTTAATACATTAATCCATCTCCTATCCATATCCATCTTTTCTAACATTTTCCATAACTTCTCTCTATTCACATTATCATACACTTTTTTAATGTCCAAAAAGCCCAAAATCAACCCCTTATTCTCATTAAAACTCTTTTCTATTAATTGAGATACTGTGAATAAACAGTCTCCTATGTTCCTATCTTTCTAAAACCATGTGGTAATTCCCCTAACTACCCATTCTTTTCCAACCATTCCACAATCCATCCCTTCAAAATATTCATAAATAGCTTATACACTAGTATCCGCAACTGGTCTATAGTTATCCAAATCTCTATTATCTTTTCCCTTAACTTTAAAAATCATTCGAATCCTAGTCTCATTCCATTCCCTAGGAACTTCCCCTCCATTCACTACCCCTTCAAACATTTTCCTTAAACACCCTTTACCTCTACTCCCCAAACATCTTATCTCTGTCGCTACTCCATCTATACCCCTCGCCTTCCCATCTCTCATCCCTTTTAGACCTTTCTCAAACTCAAACCTCCTTAATTTCAATTACATCATCCCATCTTTCCCCATTCTCTATCCTAGACACCCAAATTTCTCCCCCTCCTCCTGTATTACTCTTACATATCTATTTAACACCTCTTGCTTTTCCCCTCAACACAAATCCCCTATCACTCCTTTTCCTAATATAATTCCAATTTTTTTACAACCCATTTTCCCCTTATCTCCCCTACCCTTATCTTAACGTCATTTTTACATTTCTGATAATTCTCCCACTTTTCCCTCATTTCTCCAACATTCCCCTTTTTAACACTTCTCTTATATTCCCTATTAGCTTCTTTCCTCAATTTAATCCAATTCTCAATTTCCTTATCCTTCCCTTTCACCCACTTATTTCTATTCCCCCTCTCCCATTCCTTTTATCCCTCAAAGTGACCTCCGCACCTCCATTTAAATATTCCATGAAAACTTTAGAGCCAACATTCCCCAACTCTTTCATTTTCCCTTCCATTATTTCCCCCAATAATTCTAATCACTCCTTCTTTCTTAAATTTAATCCCTTAACCCCCCTATCCCCTAATTCCTATTCTCTCCTCCCTCAATCCTCCCAATTTAAAGGTAATCATATTATGATCCGAAACACACCCCTTCTCCTCATCCCAAATTTTATCTCTTTATATCACCCCCTCCATTCCACCCCAAATAATATATTATCTATAACCTTACTCCATTGGCCCCTATTCCATGTATATTCACCCAGACAGCAATCAATTAAATTTATCATATCCAAATCCATCCTATGACAAAACTCCCTCAATAATTTCCCATTATCATTACCCAACCGCTCAAATTCCTCAATATGTCCATTAAAATCCCCCATAATAATTTTAAAACCCCTATTCCTATAATTCCTCACCCCTTCCCCCAAATCCTATCATTCCATTCCCTGTTACCCTTATCATTAACTGCCATATAAACTAACCCCAACACAATCTTTAATCCTCCCAATTCTAATAATCCCCACATTAACTCCCTACCCTTTATTACTTCTATCACAATATCCTCCACACCTCCCTCACCCATAACCCCTCCTTTTTTTCTCCCTCCCCTCTATTTTTTCAATACCATGTCCCTCCCTCCAAAAAAGGAACCTTCTCTCCCCTCAAATGCATTTCCACCACCCCTAAAAACTTTATATCCTCTCCACAAGCTTCCATAAAATCCTCCCATTTCTCCTCCCTCCTCCCCCTGCCAATTAATATATCCTATTACCACCCCTCTTTTCATACCCCTATTTCTTTTATATATCCTAACCCCCTCTTACTACCTTCCTTACCTCATAATTCTTCTCTCCTCAATCTCTCACTAATACCCCTCAACCTTTCTCCCAAAAAAATCTATCCCCCTTACTATCCCATCACCCCTAAATATTCCCTTCTCATATTTGCCCCTATATTTTCAAATAAAATCCCTTCTCTTCCATATAATATCCTCATCCTCTCATTCCATTCTCTAATTAATCCCATATATCTTCCCCCCTCATCAAACCTTCTATCGCCCCCACCATACATATCTTCCCCACACATCTTTTCGCCACTTCCAATAATTCCCTCATTCCATTTATGCCTAACTCCATATCCCCTAAATTATTTCCTTCATGCTACTTACTACTATTATTACATCCTCACCCCCCATCCTTTTCCTCAACTCATTTTTCAAATCCCTTAAGTTTGCATCCTCCAATGCAATTCTGACTCTATTTTCCCTATCTTTTAAAGCCCAAATATCCCCTGCCCTCCCTATTCCATCATCTCCAATTAACAATTCTCCACCCTTCTTACTATCCACACCTAACCCCCTATTCAAAGATTTATCTACTTTCTCTCCTTTACTTCCCTCCTTACCATATTACCTGATTAACTTACATACCTTTATCATCCTACTATCCCCAAACTCCTCTAAATCAATACTCCCTATTTCATCCACACTAATAACTTACTCCCCTCCTCCAACTATCCTCTATATCATACACCCCATTTCCAATGCCCCTTCCTCCCCACCTTCCTCCCCCCCCATCCAATCTTCTCCTTTTTCCTATCCTTCTTAATCTTTTCCCCCTACCCACCAATTTCCTCCTATAATTCTCCTTAATCCCTTTCC
This sequence comes from Euperipatoides rowelli, assembly GCA_003024985.2. Classification (NCBI taxonomy): domain Eukaryota; kingdom Metazoa; phylum Onychophora; class Udeonychophora; order Euonychophora; family Peripatopsidae; genus Euperipatoides; species Euperipatoides rowelli. The sequence continues at coordinate 7,172 of PXIH01S0008442.1, read as the reverse complement.
CCAAACTCTTTCCACTACCTACCTCCATTACTTTATTTCCTACTCCCCCTACCATCCCCTCCACTTTAACATTCTCATACAATTTATCCACGCACTGTCTCAAACTTATCACCTCATCCCTCATTTCAAACAGTAGCCCCATCATACAATTAATTATTTCTTCCATTTCCATCAGTTTTATTCCCCAACCCCTCATCTCTTAAAATCTTCCACATAATTCCTAGACACCAACATTTCCCTACTTCCCCATTTACCCATCCCCACACATATCATATGAAACCACTCATAGAAATCCCATGCACCATCGCCTCTCCCTCTTCCCACATTTACTATCACAAACTTCTCTTTTAAAACCATCAACTCCCTCCCTTTATATCCATGTCACTACATTCCCCTTTTTCCGCCATTTTATTTAATTTCAACGAACACTTTCTTAGGAAAACATAATTTCTTACTTAAAACTCCCTTAATTTTCACTAATTCCTAATTATTAAATCCACCTAATCTCCTAAACAAACATAAATATAAATATAACCTAATATTAATCCTACCTTAAATTATACCCAATCTAATTCCTGCTAAATTATATTAATACACCTAAAAAAAAAACGCCATTAACGTTATCTAAAAAAAAAAAAAAAAAAATTATACAAAACCCAACTTTAAGCCACTATCTCCCCAAAAAATTATCCCACAATAACTTTATATTTATTAAATCTTAGCTCAAACCAAAATTCTTATAAATATACATATATAAACACAATACCCTACCAAAAATTAAATTAAATTAATCTCCATGCAACCCTTTAACTTATCTACTTCTAATTTAATTCCTACATGTAAGCCCCCTCTCAAAAACCAAAACCCCCAAATCTCAAAAAATAAAAATCCCCTCTTATCCCACAATATCTCCCTTTACCCAAAAAAAACCCTTAAACAAAAATTTACCTTCTTACACCTTTATGACTCCTATTTTTGACTTTTCTGGTCTCACAAATAATCAACTTTCCCAATGCACATGCAGTTACACTCAATATGTAACCGGTACAATGCTTTTTTTTTTTTAATAAATCATATCTAGAAGTACGAGTCCTGTCAGCTGGACATGGCTCTAAATAGAGTCCTGCCGATAGGACTATATGTGTTTTTTATGATATGTGTACAGTGTTTATCCTGCGAGTATCTTGTCCAACTGTCCTCTGGTAGTCACTACCAGAGGATTGATCGCTGGCCACTCTATCATAAAACCTACTGACTACTGTTTGTACATTGCACGATGAAACAAGATAGACTTGTTACTTGTAGGATTATCAATCCTAACATTAGAACAAGAGTACAAGACATAACACAAACTATTGATTTGAATGACCTTGTTTCTAGGTTTAGTCTAAAAAAATGAAAATGTAGGCTAGGCCATTTGTACCAATGCACTTTATAAAATATTATGTAGGCTATTATACTTCTAATACATAAACAAATATTTAGTGGTACTACCAATTCAAATTATGGAAATCGATCAAAAACGATTATTTCATCCCTTCATCATCATAAGGTTGGGGCAGAGTGGGTATAGCATGATTCCAGATTATGATTCCCCCTCCAAAATGGCCACCAATTCCAGATGAAATTACCGATAATTAGTAGACAAATTCCTAATTTAAAAATATTTGTTATTGAAAATTAAAATTAACAATAACAATTAAATATTTTGAAATTAGAAATGCATCAATTAATTTACGTCTAGAATTGTAAAATATTTCAATGAAATACTAAACTTTAAACCACACAACTAATCCTAGCTATTAAAAAAAAATTAAATTTATGGTAAACTACACATTTATAAGCAAATTTTGAACAAAAATGTTACAATAACAATATCCTAAACCAGGGGTACCCAACCCTGTGGGCACAATGGCGCCCATCGAACCATTTGTGTGTGCCCACCGCTGTTCGACCACGAAATGAAATCTTGTCCACATTAACTTTGTGGTGCCCAAATCCCATTGATTTAGATTGTGAATTGTTAGTCAACCAATTTTAGGCAGTTTTCTTGTAAATCGACCTCTTTAATTACACCTATTGTGCCAAGTTAACACGGATGAACATGAGTGCAGTGCAGGCAGACGTCCGAATTGAGTAGTGGTGGGGATAGTTAGAGAATTGTCTAAATACTGGTGATATAATCCAGATTCTACAATGTTTTCATCATCTACACATAATTTTTTGTCATGACTGAACATATAGATGGTGCCCGTCGCCCTACTGGTATTTTAGAATGTGCTCTAGGGTACAAAAATGTTGGGAACACCTGTCATAAACAATAACTATAATGCTTACCATTAAATTGCTAAAGCAGAACTTCTTACATCGTGAGCTGCCATTTAAAAACTAGTACCGCATGGTCTAAAAGGTAGCATTACGCATGCTCTAAATATCCATTTATGCTCTAAAACCCACAAAATCATTTTTTGATCAATTTTGACACCAACTTTCAGTAGCCCAACAGGTAACCAATCAACGACCATGAACGGCAAATTTTGGGTGAAGGGGTAATGTTAAGTTTGCTATGCAGACACTTGTGGTGTATTTTGGATGAAGGGATAATGTTTAGTTTGATACACAGACGCTTGTGGAAAATTTGGATGAAGGGATTGTTAAGCTTGATATGCAGACGCTTGTACAAATCATTCAATGAACATCAAATTTTGGATGAAGGGATTAGGGATAATGGTAAGTTTGAAATGCAGACACTTTTACAAATTATCAAAATTTATGTCTGGAATTGGCGGCCACTATCCATGGGTTTAATACGTAGTTGGAGATAGGGTCCAGGGTGGGGTAAGGTTAGGACTGTACTAAATTATATAAATATTGTCATTATTTTAAATTACCATACTATTGGCAATGAACATTGGATATCTCACTTATAACTTGATTGTTTTTTTTAGAAAGGAATTATGCCATTTAAATATGATTTATTACTATAAAAAAATTGAAAACGTAACAATTACAATGGTAAAATTTCATAAATGAAAATATAAGCATGTTGTATTTCAAATGCATTGGTTGGTGTGTCAATTTTTTTTTTGACGAATTTTATCCACTTTAGGAGTCATTGTTTTGTAATTAATGTATTATATACAGTATACTGTAAAATAATTAAAACAGTAGGACATAAAATTATTAATTATTCACACTACCTGAATGAATGATGAATCGAGCAACGTCTTTGATATTCTCAGCTGGTCCGGATTTTTCTACTAGTATCTGAGTCTCAGACCGATAATATTATGCAATCCAAGTATAGCCAATTAGAGGTCGGCTTGCAAGCCAACTTCTGATTGAATGTTAGTTTATTAATTTATTTATTTATGCTTTAATATTTAAGTTGAGGTTAGGGTCAGTGTGCGGTTAAGGTTAGAGATCCCTTAATTGCTATTATATTCATGCTGGGATTAGGGCAGTGGATTAGGGTCATTGCACGGTTAAAACAAACAAACAAACAAACTAGATCGTCTAATAGGCTTCATGACTTTGCTAGGTCTGAGATCCATACGCTATAGGATTCCTGGCTTCGGGATTTCTGGCATCCGGATTTTTGGACTTTTACGAGAAAGGTGTTAAAGTTTGTGTGTGTGTTTTTTTTCTGTGTAAATCAACCTTTGAAACTGTTATATTGCTTTGCATGTAAATAAATGTTGAATTTTTTATTGTAATGTTCTTTGTTTTAATTTTATTAAATAAAGTAAGCTATATTCGGGGGGATTCTAGTGGGGAAGTGCCATCTGGAAAGAAATAAAGAGAGAGAATAATTTGTGCCATAAATAAAAAGAGATTTTGGCTGGTATTCTTTAAAAAAAAAAAATAGAGAAGGCCAAATACGAATTTATTGCAACACCGACCAGGTATTTGATTTATTTTTATTTTTAAGATCATGTATTCAATTATCACCCCTTTTTAAATAAAATAAGAGATTTGATGAATTAAACATACCTTTTTTTGCCAAAATAAAACAAAATGTTGAAAGTTAAAAATAGCATTGAAAATTGATAGACCAAAGAGGCAAAGAGACATTTTCTAAATTAAAAATAAAAAAAAAAAGCTTCAAAATTTTTTGTCAAATCAGAGAATTTGAGTTTAATAAAATGTTATTATATAGCTAATGTACATCCAACAAATTGTTGAAAATATCGATATATGTTTGATGAAAGTTACAGTATTTTTTAAAAAAAAAAAAAAAAATTCTAGTCCAGTCTTAGAAACAGCTTCGTTAGAATTTGTTTTTAAATCTTTATTCTCTCTGAATTCAAATTAGCCAATTTAAACTGAAGAGAATAATAATAAAAAAAAAAAACATTTAACTGAAAATTTCATTCTTTTTTTCCCTCCCAATTAAAATTTCTTTTGACAAATTTGTTCAACAAAATAGGAGAGCCCATTTTTATTCCAAACAAGACATAACAAACAACTTCATTAAACAGGCGGAAAAAAAAAAAGATTAAAATAATTAACACAATTTCATGGAGTATTTTTTTTTTCTACTTCTCGCCTTTCTGATTGTCGTATAAAATTTATTATTATAAAACTAATTCCTTTTACATAAGTTATTATAAATGTGATTTTATTAATGGACATGTAGCACAGATTTTTTTTTTAAAAGTGGTAGCCTAATTATTTTACAAAATAGGCTATGCATTGCCGGCTAAATCCGTCTATGTTAACATAAAAGTAACTAATAATAATAAATCTTTTATTTTTTAGTCAACAAAAAAACCTATTCCAACCTTTGAAGCTAAGGGGCGAATTTAAACTTTCATCAGTTGTGATCAGAGCTGCACATATGAGTATTGAAAAGACTTATCTTTCGAATAAAAGATTCTAAGGTGGCCACTATACAGTCCCAGACATACAGACTGTATATTATCAATAATGAGCAGATTATTAATGTAGGTGGCCTTTGAGTTATGAGTAGACAGTTTCTGTAATGTGATGTCAATTCAATTGCATTAATTTGTAGGCACTATTGCTGTTTTAATTAAAGGTAGGAGTTAAGGAGTTGCCAGTTAATTTTTTTTTTCCATTTATCTTTAAACTGGTCAGGTCTATTTGAGTGATTATGTTCGCCATTTTTGTATTATTTCGCATGTAAGTGTATTTTATATTTGATTATCAGAGGGTTAGAGCAGAGTGTATTTTATATGCAAGGGTATTTCAAACATAGAGATAGAATTCAGGATAAACGGTAAAGTTAGATATGTAATGAAGTTTAGAATATTTCACACCTTAGTATATTTCGCATTTTGATTATCAGAGAGTTGGAGCATAGGGTATTTTATACGTAATGGTATTTTATACATAGTTGGAGTTGGGGTTCATGGTAAACGGTAAGGTTTGATATGTAATAAAATTTAGAAAACCTGTATTTCAAATAATAGTATATTTCACATTTTGATTAACCAAAAGTTGGAGCATAGTGTATTTTATACATAAATGTATTTCACACATAGTTGGAGTTTGGTTTCATGGTAAACGGTAAGGTTAGATATGTAATAAAATTTAGAATACCTGTATTTCAAATAATAGTGTATTTCACATTTTGATTAACCAAAGGTAGGAGCATAGTGTATTT
>PXIH01S0008427.1:17582-31342 GCA_003024985.2 Euperipatoides rowelli | reverse complement strand
AGTCAGATTCTAAAAAGTCAACTGTTTAACTTATAAATAAATAAAAACCTGTATACCTTAATGACAGAAAGTCAAAGACTCAACAAAACTATATTTCCTACTACATAAAATTGAAAAATGAAATCAATATATAAAAAAAAAACTTGGTAAACAGTGAAGTTTATATTAAAATGAAATTGAACTGAACTAGTTCTATTTTTTGAAATATAAATTTTAATAACTTTTTTTTTTTTTTTTTTTTAGATGAACTTAGAACTTGAACTTGCTATTTTTAAAATGAACTAGTCCAATCACTGGCATGTATACTGTATATTTAAAAAAAAAAAACTTAATAAATATATTACCGTAGTTTTTCTGTATTCAAATTATTTTCTTATTACAAGATTGTTTTTTTAGAATTTGGATATAAAATACTTTCTATTAATATTTAATTAACCTAATAAACTCAGATGGGTCATTACACTATTGTGCCAAGTTCTCGGATGATGCTTTTAAACATACAAATGAGCAATATTTATTCTTTTTTTCCTTCAAGTTTATTAATAATTAAATAAATAATTGTTCAACTCTAATGTATTTAAATAATATATGAGCATAAATGTTGGTTGTTTAAAAAATAATTTTTATTAGAAATTAATTAACTCTATTTATTTTTTTTGCCTTTTTTTTAAGTTAAACTAATGATTTGGTCGATTCAGAGAATACAAACTATTATTAGTCTTAAACATAAACAAAAATTTTTCATTGAGTAATGAAAAGATNGAGAAAATTATTGAGAACTTTATACCAGTAATCTCTGAATCCCTCCTATTAATAAAACCTGTCATACAACATGAGATGTAATAAAAATTTTATTTTCGTTATGAAATAAACTTTAAAAAAAATTTACCACCTTAACTGTATATGTATTGTTTATGTTTGCAAACGTCTAGTTTACCTGTAAATAATTTTATTTCATCTTAGTTTCTAACATTTATTTTATAGTTGTTAACCTTATTTTACCAGAAAGAAGAATTAAAAATATAAACTTTTTTTATGCAGTTTTAGGTCTATAAATAAACTTTTTTATATTAAAAATGAAAATAAAGTAAATTACATTTTAATTACATATTCTTGTTGTCAATTAATTATCTTTCTAAAGATCTATAATATTACAATTTTCCATGAATATTAAGCTACTTTTAGGGCATAAATAAAATGTGTAAAACAGTCACAATTGTGCTGATTATTGAGAACAAATCTGAATTGGTGGGCAGAGGGAAAAGGGTTCAAATTTGTAGATGATATTTCTACTTCAACACTTTGGTTATGGAATTAAATTAAGTGCGACAAAAACTATCGGTTTTTATAGGGAATCCTGGCTCAGGGAGTACTCAAGAGACCCAAATTGTCTATTAACATGGCAGCTTACCAGAAAACACATTGAAATCCTAAAAAAAAAAAAAAAATCTTATTTTGTGATGAAATAACTTCACTCTAATATGCAGTTAAAACCACTATGAAAGAAATAGCAGCAATTCGTGTGTAGGAGATGGCTTATTTGTAATCAGTTGGAAAGCAAGGAACTGAAATAATAACTTTAACAATAAAAACTAAAGCTTAAACAGAGTTGCAAGTATCGCTGCCAGCAAAAAATAAAATGAGATGCTCGAATTAACAACCGATGCTGGCAGTTATTTCCAGGATTATCAATTATCAAGAATGATTTGGGTCTCTTCACAAATTATTCATGATAAGTGGCTGATGAATTAGATACAAGAACGCAATAGGAGATCCTTAAGTGTTTATCATCACAGTCCTTAGGTGCCACTTACAGTCAGCACAATTTCTAAGTTTATTATATTTTCACACCATTGTGTGAAAAAAAAAAGTTTTCAAATATAAAATTTAAAGAGCACCATACTAATTTTTTTGTTTTAAAATTTAATATTTTTTTTAATTTTGATGTTTATTATTATATTTGATGAAATATCAATTTAGAATAGCTAATATTTCTGCCCCTGCCCTCTGTCACTTTAACATTACCCTTATAAGGAAAACTGGTGACAAAAATAAAATTGAATAAATGTTGAATTTGATGATTTCTGGGCCATAATTTTTTTTACATATTGGTACAAGACAAATTGTACACCTTTTATCATTTAAGATCTGTTTTAGTAGGTCCGGTTTTGTTCTCATTTCCTAAACTGATCTTAGAGGATGAAGGAAACATAATTAAATTACATCTTAAAAACCAAATAGCAAAGTCATCATTTAAGGTTTCAATGTTGAATTAAATTTTTTTATAAGAATGGATGCCCCAAAATTCATCAAATTCTCTACAATGATTATTTACTAAGTTAATAATATTGTAGCAAAATTTCAAAAATGTAAATTAAAATTTAAGGTTTGGGAAATTTTTATTACCACCACTAATGGGCTAGTGGCAACATCAATTATATTTTTAAAAATTTATAAAATTGATGCTAAAGTATTGTTGCTAATTAAATTACCTCCATTTTTTTTACAGCCCAGATTAATATCTTTCATGGCATCGCCCAGTTCATCATGCATTAATCCCATCTGTGAGTGAGACAGTGGGCTCTCAGAAGTGCTTTCGCTTGAGCGGCGAGTAGTCTGAGAGAGATCAAAATGAAGTCAAATTATACTATTAAAAAAAGGAAAATGTGAAGAAAAACAATATTTTCAGACTTGTGATGCCTTTATAAAGCGTAAAACTTTTTTTTTTAATATTTCAAGAATTCATTAGCATAATGTGAAGCAATTAAAATCTCTTGATTAGTGTGTACCTGTACACTGGATTCAGAGGTGGTGTCAGAGGTGTTATCTGTAAGATCTCGGTCATTGCAGATATAAGCAGCAACAGTGTGAAGGGCAGTGAAAGAGTCAGCACAGGTATAAATATGAAGAATATTATTGGAAGCCCGCATATCCATTCTGGGATATTTCTATATGGAACAGAAAAAAGTTGTTTACAAACTATTATCAATATCATTGTTTATTCTTCGAATATTGAATTGTATTAATTAAATTAATGCTCATATGTAATGAAAAGATTAGAGGTTTTTACAAATAAAATGACGAATTAAGAAAAAAAACTTACAAAATGAGTCAAAATTAGCTAAAATTAACAAATATTATAAACAGTATATGAGTGAGATGAATTGAAATTTAAAAATCAATTCAGGTAGGTGGTTTTTATTCATTCATTTTTTTAAACTGGAGGTTATGTTTGTCCCACCCCCTCCCCACAATAAGTAGGAACAAGGCAATTAAAGTAAAAGTCTGATTTTTTTATAAATACCTCAGCTTTAATTGGTAAAAAGAAAAATGGCAAATATGTCTGGTTTCATCAACCAGTGCAGTGATATCAAAAGAGAATACGAATGAAAATCAAACTATAAAAGTTTTTTTTTTTTTTAATGATGAGCATGAAACTGCTTCCATAAGATGAATCACTTAGGCTGATATTTTATTTAAAAGAAAATAAAACTAAGCTAATGTTTTAAATATAATATAGCTATATGCATTTTTATAATTTTATATACACATATTTTTATTTAAATTGTTGCCCATCTGATTTCCATTTTCTTTTTTCAACTACAGTTTTTATACTTCTTACCAAATAATTGCCTATCATGTACTTAGAATGCTGGGAATGAGAAAAGACCAAGGTTGTTTACAAATAATGCAATGAATTTTTCAAAACATGAAATATAATCTCTGACTCTTTACAGATAGATTTATTGATTCAAATTTTAAAAATTCTGGAGAAATTTTTTTTTTTTTTAGTTATTTTCTTTTAAAATTAAATGACTTTTTTAAAAAAATTTATTTTATGATCTTTAATTAGAAAATGAATCCATTTTACACAAAAAAAAATAATTATTATTGTGCAGTATATTCTGTTCTGAAAAGTGTGAACATAAATGATGTCATCAAAAAGTGTGAATCATTGATGATATCATCAAAACCTGTTAAGAGTGGTATTTCGTATTTAGGAATTTCTTAATTAAAAATTAAGTTGAAACTATAAAATCATCTTTTAAATTTTATTATCAAGTTTCCATATTATCCCTGATTTCATCTCTAATTTTAGCTCATTTTTTTAGAGTTCATTAAACCAAAAAAAAATTAAATTTACAATTTGTTTAAAAAATTAGTAATTGTTGTCACCTACCAGATCCCTTCCATCACTCAACCGGATTTCAAGCTCAAATAAACTCATATCCATTACACAGACATAATCTATGAAGAAAAACATCAAAGAAAAAAAAATACAAAATAAAAATGTATAACATCTAAAATATTTCAATACTTAATAACGAAACTAATTAAAAAGTATTGTTTCCTCAATAGGAAACCGTTGAGAATAACAACTGCTAAGTCAATTTGATATTATCGTTTATGATAAATATTGTATTTTGATTTATTACGATTGAGATTTTGTTGACTAATAGACACAAATTACTGTTCAAAGGTTATCAAAAAGATTGTAGCCTGCGGCTGACCATCTCTCATTTTTTAGATAGGTTAGCTTTATATTTAATATATTTTACAGCAGCCCCTAAATATTGTATATATACTGTGTATATTTTATAAATAACAAAAAAATTAAATCAGCTGCTTTACCATGTGACTATTTTATATATTACATCCATGCAAGGACTTTAAAAACAGTAATTTATTCAGCCATTACATCCACAAAATGTATTTAATGTATTTTTTTATAGCTAAAACTCTTGTTCCATCTAGTAATTTACTTCCTAGTGCAAAGTTTTGATAACAATAAATATCAGCTTTGTTTTTAATTATTAGTTAACAAAAGGTCGTTGTTTTAATAAGAAATAAGCCTCTTCAGTTTTGATGATATCGCCAATATGTTTAGGGTACTAAAAGTTGGAATCTCGTTTCTGGGGACCGCCCGCTTTAAAATATTTTGGCCGCGTCAAACGTTTTTTATGCTATTTTTTTTAAAAAATAAAAAAGATCCGCCCATGTCAGATTCTTTATATACTGTATATTAAGAAAGTTTTTGATCGGCTTTAAATTGTCAAATATTATCACAAAAAATATAACTGAATGCAAATAAATTTGCAGTATAGTTATTACATTGAACGTGCATAAAAATAATAGAGATAACGAGCGATTGGAGGTGAAGGGTAGTGACTTTACTATTAGCTATATAAGAAAATTAAACCCGGGTCATGGCCAAGTAGTATTTCTGTTCACGCATAACATTGCATTAAAAATCATGGAAGTCCTTAATTTATTATATAGTAATATTTTTTTATAATAATGTAAAATTTATTTTAATAATTTAGACCTATACCTTAGAAATAAATATATTCATATCTCGATTATTCTTTCTCAATTTCTATAGAATATAAAATTTAAGATGATTTCCAAAGTAGTTAATTACTGTAAGCTAACAAGTTTTTTTTCAAAAATGATACCGTAATATAATTGTTCAAATTTAATTAAAAGAAATCCAGAAACAAAATTAACAATACAAGCTAAAATTATACAGAAAGTAAATAAGAATACAATAAAAATATATGCGTTAATTTATTCACAATCATTTTCTACTTCTATGGTTCCACATTTCTAAGACCATCACACTTCAAAGGATTCTGTATACGGTATTAAAAAAAAAAAAAAAAAATCTTAGTAGATTTAATTTTTAATGCTAAAATTTATATTAGGATACTTAAAATCTTACTTGGTTTAAAAAAAAAAAATTGGGGCTTCCCTCATCTAAAAATTTGAATTAATGAAAAAAAAAAAAAGAACGCTTTCCCACGTACTGTATAATATTTGAAAATGAATTAGCAGAAATTATATTGACTTTTTAGTGCCCTTACTTTAATTTTTGGTGGGAATAGTTTTTTTATTTTAGAAAATATATTTTTGCAACTCAATTATTAAAAATTAAAAAAAATTCATGGCCTTACATAACCATTAATAAATATGAGTATATACTGTATAACAAAATATCATTGCATATTTTTATGACTTTAGTGCTTTTCAAAAAAAATAATAGGCCAAATTTAAGGGCCCACAATGTAACAATCCTATTTAATAATAATTATGTGAATATACAGTATGTGATTGAAAATATACTGTACCTGAACAAATAAAACATCAAATAAAGATATTAAAGATGACATGTAATAATTTCATTTTAACTGGTAAAAAATATATATATTTTAGCTAAAATCAAGAGTTTAAATTATACAGTAAGTCATATAATTTAAACTCTTATCATGTATGATTTAAACCCAGTTTTTGTTAATGGAATAGTCATGTTTTATCTTCTATAGTTATACTTTGATTAGTTCTAATATTAGTGGAGAAAGCAAAACATACATAGATATTGACCAAAAATGGTTCAGAAATTTTCTTTAAATTTAATCCAAGTTCAACATGCTGCGTTCATTCACCAGAAGCAATGGGTTTAGACCTCGCCTTTGACTAATAGTTATCATTTTATTATAATCGTTAATTATTATTTTTTTCCATTGAGATTTACAAGTCAGTCACATGGTTGATCCTTTAGTCTAGCCTGGAGGAAAAGTCAAAATATTTGAGTGACTCAAGTCAGATTAATCACTTTGTGTATTACCAACATGCTTTCACATTTAATTATAATGCACTTTGTACAAATCTCGTAAAAACTGCAGGAAACAAAAATCAAAAAAATGTAAAGCACTATATACAAGTTGTTCAGCACTCGTAGGTCAAATAACTGACTGGTCGACATTTATTAGATTTATTATTAGATTTAGAAATCCCAAAAGGAAAACAAAATTTCATCAGAATGAGAAAAGCGAGTGATTTTAGGCTGTTTTTTTTTCAAATTGATATTTTACATATTTGGAAAGTTAGTTATAACAGATAAATGATGTACAAGCAGATGCGAAACCAAAAAAAAAGGGGTCTGCTCTATGATTTAGTAAATGTCCACTCTATATGATGTAATTTAATAAATTATGAAAGTGCATAAAATCATTTAACTGAGTTTGCCAGTGAATAAATAGTTTCACTATCAAGGTATATTGATAAGCTGGAATATGAATCTTCAGCATTTATCAGGAGGTTAAATGTTAATATATTGCTAGGGAATAAAATCTAGAGAAAATCATAAATTACTGGGACTCAAAGTCTGCAGGACATTTACTTCATAACAGCTTTGCATTCATTGAAAAGAAGTTGGTGTCAAAATCCCATTTTGAGAAATGGTTAAATACATGTCTAAGTCAAAGCATTAGAATTGCCTGTTGCTTCCATAAGGGTTAATCTACTGATGGATTGACATATTGTCTGTTTCATTTTATTGGTAATAAAAAATTATCCATATTTGAAAAAGAAAACATCGTAGAAAGATTAGAATTGAGAGTGATAATGTACTGATGTAATGTGTCACGTAAAATGCAAACATGTTACCGATGTATGCGAGAGAAAAAAATATCTGACTAGCTTTCAATCACTTCCCAATATACAGATCATAATATAATTATTAGAGAAGTGCATAACGTGCTGATCGGAATGAATGGATTAGGCACTCCCATCTCTATTAAAATTAAATATTGCTTCTGTAAGTAGAGTCCTGTTAACCCAAAAAATCCACCGATGCCTATTACGCTTCTGTAATAAATATATCATATATACTATACATAAGAGTGAACTTTTCTTTCCCTCAGAAATCTAGACCATCTTTATTACTGTGAAGCACTAGCAGATTATCAATCTACATTATCTTTTTTATTAAAAATTCTCCTATGGAGAATTAATCGCAAAAATAAAAAAGGAGAACCACATATGTTTAATCTATTAGTATACATCAAGAAGCCAAGGCAATTCCTACACTTTGTACTTTGTTTTCTTCCTGCCCACTTCTCAAAATAGAATTCTCACAACTTTCATTTTTAGTGAATGCTAGGCTGTTATGAGTAAGGGTCTTTCAGATGTATAGTCGTAGGGAATTTTTTTTTTTTTTTTGTACTTTAATGTAAAATAAAAAGGATTAAGCATCCCATCTACCATCAAAATTCAAATATTTACTGTTAAAATTTTAACCCCAAACAGTAAAATAAATAAATTACCTTTTTGTAAATCTACCACATTTTTGTCCGACTTGTTTGAAATATATACAGCCCCATCCTCAACCAAACACCTGTGAAATAAATCATTAAAAAAATAATTAGAAGATTGTTGTATATTTATTATTATTTCTGTAGGGATGTTTCTTTCTTAGCCACTAATTCAATGATAGGGAGTCACAGACTAAAACAGAAAGAAAAAAAAAATACAAAACAAAAGCAATAAATGAGATTATAGGAGCTATGCCGAAATAAACATAATTAATTAAACTTCAAGTAAGGAATAAAAATATATCAAATGCATTTTGATTGGCACAAGTATATTATTATTTCTGAAAAAAGTTTGATTTAAAAAACCTGATCAAAATTAATTAACAAAAACAATCACTATAATTTTTTAAAATTATAGTACGCAATCATTTTCTTTGAGAATGGTGAATTTAAACATCCCATTAGTCTGGATAAACATTATTACTGGTATACCCTGGATGAACTCTATTAACTGTATCCAGTTGTTAAATTGATATGTTATTCAATTATTTTTATAGTTAAAAAATGGCAGATATACAGTAGCTGTCCTACAAATAATGTCTCTTTTTTTGTGGCCCAGCAAAATGTCTACTATAAACCTGGTCAGAATTGTTTATAAAATACGACCAATAAATTATCTTTACCCTACCGTATTGATGTGTGTATATTTATACTAATTAAATATATTATGATCTGTGAATCAGAGAGCAGTCAAAACTATAGCAGACATGTTTTGTATTTTTCTTTCACTCGTTCAGAGGCAACATGTTTACCCTTTACGAGAGATATTACCTTAAACCGTCAGCACATTATCCATCTCCACCATCTTTCTAAAGTTTTTTTTGCACATATGGATAATTTAATTTTTTATCTCAAAGATAAAATGAGGAGAACCACAGTATGCCAATTCATTAATAGATTAACCACAGTAATTCTTTATTACAAAAATAAAATGAGGAAACCTCAACATGTCAATCCTTTACTATATTAACCATTATGGAAGCCATAGCAACTACTAGTCTATACTTTCACTTTAGTATTTTCTTTAAGCAGTCACCGACATAGGAGTCTAACAACTTCTATTGTTTAGTGAATATGATGCTGTTATGAAGTATCAGACTTTGTCATGGGGAACTATAATTTTCCCTGAGCTTTATTTTCTAGCAAAAAGGTTATCCTATTACATTGTTGTTTGCATATATGCACTTTTCATAATAAATATATTACAATATGTGCAATGTGCATTAGCAAGTGACTAAAAGCATAATGAACTTTTCATTCACTCGTACACACGTCACACTTTGTGTGAGATTTAACCGTAAGGTGTCAACACATTATGACTCCCTGTTCTTGTCATTCTAAGATATCTTTATCTTCAATGTAGATTTTCTTTATTGCAAAAATAAAGAGGAAGAACCGCAATATGTTAACTCATTAACAGACTGACCATCATGGAAGCCACGGCAATTCTTGTCTTTTTCTTGCTGCTGTTCAGTGAATGCATGGCAGTTACAAAGTGTCTCTCTCTGACTTTTTTGTCACAGACAATTACGATTTCCCCAAGACTGTGTTAGCCAGTAGAGGGTTTAAAAAATATATGGATTTAAATAATACAAATTTGATTTAGATAAATCACATGAAAAAAATATTAATCTATAAAAATAAACGTCTCATGCGACAGAGGCCAACACATTATAGTATGTTATTCCTGAAAATGTAATCACTAATTTCATACATCCAAAATGCAGTATTGAACAACAAAGTGAGTGGCCACTATCACACTCAAAATTTTTAATTTGATGCAATGGAGCAGGGGGAGGGAGAAGATAGTTGCCTGATAAAATGTTCTTCTCTGACTCCAAATAAATCTTTAGTTCAAGTCCAGTCACAAAGAAATAAGAATTGTAGCAGTTACAAGTATATACAGAAAATGGGTAAGGAGACTATTATGCCCTTGAACAAAAGTTACAGTATCAGGCATAGTCTCAATGTTTGTAATATAAATTATCTACATTCTACAATTTTACCCAAAAAAAAAACTATGATGGCGATATCAAAATCTATTAAATTCAAATGTTGGACCCTGAGTTCAAATCCTGATTTAATATATCAACTGTTCATACCAGCTTTAATTGATTAGCATGAGTTTATCTGCAAGTGATGTGCAATTTGTCTAATCACTAAAGTTCTTAAAATTATAAATTCTTTTATCAAATTATTATACAGTATGTGCTAATCATATCTGTTTCCTGTCAGTGTGGATGTAACTCACATGTAATTAAGATTTGTCCCATTCATCTAAGTTAAAATAAATAAATATTGATTATTTGATCTGTTGTCTGGGAAACTTAATTTTTAAGTAAAAGAGTTAATAAATAGTCAAAGTATAATCTACTGTTATAATTTGATAAGTCTACTAGACCGCCCTTTAAAAAAAAGCCTATTTGAACTGCAGTCACAGCATATCATGTCATAAGGTGAAAGGTGTAATTATCTGATTTATGATGTAAAAAAAAAAAAAAAAAAAACCCGTTTTAATTTTAGTCATGAGTTAAAAGAAATTATAAATGCATAAATCATATGCCCCATTAGCATAGAAAAAAACATTTAGACAAATAGTTACCTGAAAAGTGTAACAGGTGAATCAGAAACAATATTACTTGACACACTTAGAGCCTCAACAGTCAACAGGGTTCGGAGGGGTAAATACAAAGGCCTGAAATAAAAATAAAACATCTTAATATAAGAAATAAATGCAAAAATAAAAATAAAAAGAGCAACAGTATACAGAAATGAATAAAATTTTAAAAAGAAAAAAAAACAAAGAACTGTATGAGTTTATTTTTAGTAATTCTTGTCATGAAGTAAAATTAAGACCAATTGAGTATATACAGTACATTTTGTTGCCATAAAATTTTAGAAACTAAATGCAAAGTTTTAAGTCTGTTATTTTTTTTCGAAATTAGATTTTTATGTGCATGTTAATTTTGTGGAGCAATTCATTCCTAAACCACTTATCCATTTTTTTTAAAATTGGAGGTATTCTTCAATAGTATATGTAAATAGCAAATAAGAAGTTTAATGGTAGAAAAGAACACCAGCATTGGTATTCTCCTTTGAACCAAGGTATCATTTCATAAAGATAAAAGGCTAATATGAAGGATCACAATCTGAAAAGTGGGCACTTGAGCAGATGTAGAAATAAAATACAAATTAAGGGCTTATGATCAAAAAATAAAATAAATTTACAGCCCCAGAGGAATTGGTGGGGAATAACTGCAGAATAACCCAGACACGAGAAAGAATATTAGATCAGATGAATAAATTACTGATCATATACTAAAAGGCGATTTATTCACCAGATCTAATATCCCTCCACCCATATGGGTAGTAGGATACACACAATGACTTATTTTTAAGTTAGTGGATACACCGTGAAAGTTAAATCTTCTGATAAGTTTATCAGAAAATCTATCTTTTCCGGCAAAGTCACGATCCTGGTAAATATAAGCATCCTAATTATTAAGTGAAACAAATGATGAGACAATACGTCCAATTATTTACCTTAAGTGTAAAAATCGAAATTAGGCTAATGGTTTACAGTATTATATGTATTTTGGTAGAATTTATTCTCTATAATATATTAGATTTTAAATTTTTTATACTTAAAAACAAATGAAATCAATAAATAAAAATTATTAAATCTTAAATGATAATTACTTCCGCTGATATCGGATAAAGTCTCGAGAAACAGACGGGACCATGTTAATGTTTCTCGCTAGGAGGCAGAATTGGTTAGAACTTTTATAGAGCCGATTAATGGATGACCAGGGTTAGCCTTCATTAAAGTTTAATTACATATCTAACATTAACTTTTTAGCCTGAATCCTAATTCCAACTACGTGTGAAATATACTTTCTGTATATATGAAATACACTATGCTCCAACCCTATGGTAATCGAAATGTGAAATAACCTTACATGTAAAAGATGTCTAATATTACTTTCAGCTAGAATTTCATTACTTGTTTTCGGCATTTCATTTAACATTATCCGCAGATAGTTTAGAAAATATTGACCTTTGCTAGTAATTACATTGCCAAAATAGCGATATGTTTGTTTGACAGATTCTCCTTTTTTTTTTTTTTGGATGAAGGAAGCATTTGCTAAGATTTGTAAATTAGTTATAGTACCGTATATTAAGTTGGCCAAATGCCTGTAAGGGTGATCCTATTATCGACCTAGTTTATAAAATATAGGGTTTTACTAGATTATAAACGACGATATTTGATCCAAATTTTATTTTCAGTTAACGATAGTTTAAAATTAAGTTATATTAAGTTGACAAAATTAGAAAATGTTTATTTATTATCGACAATAGTTTATAAAATATAGGCTTTTAGTAGATAATAATTACGTTACTTTCTTGATTTGCCAAAATTTTAAAATTAATAATTTATATATTACTTTTATTAAGAAATTAATATACAGTAAATGGAACCAAAAGCCCCACTTTTTAGACAATTATAATAACTTCAGGATCACTTTTTTAAACAATTAGTAGCCTACTTTCATGATGTGTGCCGGTATGGGTTATTTTATTTATAAAATATAGGCTTTGGCTATATTATAATAACGTTTTTATGTTCGGTTGCCAAAATTTAGTAAATTCGGCTATATTAAATTGCCGAAATTTTAAAATTAAGTTAATTTAACCTTTTTTTACTCATTTTTTTTTTTATTCTAAATAATAAATGGGACTATTTTCTTTGGGTCTGGGTTATTCTGCAGTTCTGCCATTGGTGGAATTCTTAATGGCGGATACTATACGGAAGACCTCCTTTAATTTTGGTCATAATCTTTCTCTTCAGAGACAAAGATCATGAAACAAATGGACATTCTGACTTATCAGGAAAGATTTGAAAGACAATTACTCAAGATCCAGTTGAGAATGCATTCCAGGCTAGTACTATTGATAAGTTCAGATCATATTGAACCATGATTACCGCAAAACCAATATAACTAAACATATTTAGTTATATTGGTTTTATTTTATTATGGGATATGCTTACAAAAGTAGACCTACAATAACTACTTAGTCTAGTTTTGAAATTTCAAAAGGCTACCACTTTACTATTCTAAAGTACACAAATTCCTATAGGCCAATTATCTAATTAACAGCTAGATATGCTGTATTTGCTTTTGTTAAGACAGATGTGAAAGATGAAAATTTATATTCTATCATGATCTGTTGTGTGTTAAATAATACAATAAACTATTCCAGTCTAATAGAATTTTATCAGTTCTATAAAGTAACAATATGCTCATGAATGCAATTAATGTAGTGTTATCATATCGAAAGAAATCATATTATTATTATTCGGTTTATTACACAACATAGGATAAGTTACAATACAAATATAGAGTGTACAAAATTGAACTCTATAATAAACAAAATAAAAGAATTAAGATTTAAAATATGTTCTCTGGCCCTGTGAAGGATATGAAAACATTTACATTCCATTCCAACTTAAAACTTGATTAGAAAATGTAAATAAAAATAAAAAGTTTATGTACAAAATAAAAATTTAAATGATAAGGTCAAACCAGACAATTTGAGAAAGTTCTG
>PXIH01S0008426.1:10617-22157 GCA_003024985.2 Euperipatoides rowelli | reverse complement strand
TATATATTTTTTTTCCTTCTGAACAATCCCCTTCCCCCATCTTTTTCCTAGGGTGATATGGTTCAGAAAGAAAAAAGTCTAATAAAAATTGTCAATTTTCAAAAATTTCTTAGGGACAGTTTAGAATATTGAGGATTCTTCTCAGTCTTATAAAAAAAACTTTAAAAATATTGAAAATTTTTATTTTTTTGGCTTCTTCACCCTGTCCATACTTTAATAAATTTTTAAACTGACAATTTTTACTGTATGTTTTAGTTTTACAATTACTTCATCTCTTAAAAAAAGTTTTGCAAATTGGCAATGTTAATTTTTGTCAATTCCACAACCCCATCCATCCCATAAGAAATTTTTAAAATTAATAATTTTTACTTTTTCTTCTTCTCGACTACAACTAAATCTAATAAAATTGTGAATTTTTATTTATTTATTTATTTATTTATTTACTAGCTGAAAAGCCCTTGTGAATTGAAATACAATGGGGTTCTAGATATTCCCCCATCCCCTTAGACCCCCACTCGTCATCCCCCTATTCCAAAAATCATTTTAGAAAGGATTATAATATGAATCTATCATGTATCAGCAACACCACAGCAGTTTATAGGTGACCTATACCAAAGTGCAATGGCAGTAGGCAAACCATGGGGCTGAACAATTGGATAATAGAGCCTACAAATGGTTTCAGGCATTCCCTACTTATACACCCCACTCTACCACCAACAACAACAACATTTAAATACATAAATACAATTTTTTTTAAATTAATTAATTAATTTATCATCATATCAATCTCCTAAAACTACCCATCATAGCAAGAACAACTAATTTAAATAAAACTTTAAATATAAATATGAATCTAAAATATACTTACCCTACTGTAACAGCAACGAACACCATAACTAGAATAGCTAGCTCCTGCCTCCTAAACCTAGCTCCCCAGTTATAAGCCCCTCTCCAGTCCCAATCCCTATCCCCCTCACCTCCCCCTAATCCAATTCCATTATTTAATCATCATCCAAAGAGTCTCCTATTTTATAAGTTCCATTGGCCAGCTTTCGACTCCTCCCTTTCCCTGCCTCCACCCAGCACGATCCGCCATAGCTCACACACCTTCAATTAAAAACAAAATTGCATCATCCCTTTAATCACCCTTGTACCACAGCTTCTTCTACTAATAATAGTAATTCAGCTTCCGCTCCTCCGACACCCACCCCCAGCTTCCTGCATTTTATTATGCTTGTTGTTCATCCAAAATGGCGGAGGTGCAACATTTCCTTGTTGCACCAGACGCCAATTTTTATTATTTTGTAAATATTTTATCATAATTTGTAAAATTATTATTTTTTATATTATTGTTTAAGTATGTTTAAGGCCACTGACATTATTTCCAACAGCCAAAGTCAGAAGTGCGAGGAGCTGTTTAAGTTCTTCGTTGTCGCAATTCTGAAGTGTGGTCTCATGGCGGTCTCTTCACATTTGTCTTCAATATTTCTGGGCAGAAAGTGACGTATATTTCTGTTTGGAAAATACATACTTATATTTTTCAGCCAAAGGAGTATTATACCAGGTGATTGTAGTTCTCCTTTTAACTTATTATTTAATTATTTATTCGCTGTCCGGATCGTCTGACGATTCCTTAAGATTTGCCTTGTTCAAATTGCAACATTCTGTGATAATGTTAACAAAAGCCTTTAAATTGTTAGCGTTAGCCTTTACTTGGATTTTTTTTTTTACTGTCAATGATAATTATAATTCTGTTTTGGATCAATCTTTCAATTGGGAACAAACATTCTATTTTTATAAGTTTTTCTGTTTACATTTCATTAACTTTTTTTGTTGTTGTTGTTAATTGGATTACAATCTTTAATATAGCCTACCATGGATACATACGGTATTATCTTAGTCTTCTGGTACAATCTGGATGGCTTTGAACTTTATAATTTGACTTTTATGTTTGTATATAAACTTTTAAAATTTTATTTTTCCTTTAAACCAATTATTTTATATTTTGGAATATATTGTAAATGTTTCTACATCCTTGATTGGGCTAAGAGACATATAGTTTGAAATTGTAATTTATTTTGATATCTATTCCAAATATTCACATTATGGGCCCAATTTGTTTGCTCAATCTGAATATGTTGTATCTTATTCTATATTTTAAGTTTAATAAACCCAAAATAATAATAATAATAATAATAATCTTCTGACACCTCTTCATCTTCCAGATGAGAATTTATTAAACTGTGTTCTTACCTACAGTGACAGAGACTCTTTCGATAATGCAGGAGCCACCACGAGTAGGTGAGGATGGCAGGTAAGGAGAGGTTAATAAGCTAGAAGCTCTGTATTATGCATCACTTATCCTTATGCTCCCAGGATTAAAAATATAAATCTCTTAATGAGAAACGTATGTTTCAAAATATCCAAATGAAAAAAATATGCGGTTTTTATTAGCACAATCATTTAATACAGTATATCTTATTGTATAATAATAATAATAAATGATAATAATAATAATTATTTCTAAACGCATGAAATCAAACCAATAAA
Source organism: Euperipatoides rowelli (assembly GCA_003024985.2). Taxonomy (NCBI): domain Eukaryota; kingdom Metazoa; phylum Onychophora; class Udeonychophora; order Euonychophora; family Peripatopsidae; genus Euperipatoides; species Euperipatoides rowelli. The sequence goes on along the minus strand of PXIH01S0008426.1, from coordinate 19,607 downwards.
CGCTAGTTTATTTATAATTTTATTTCTAGTTTTTTAATAATAATAAACGCTGATAATAATATCTAAATCTACGAACGTGAAAAATCTTGCAAAATGCGCTTTTTTATAAAGGTGAGTGACCGTTGCCAATATATATGATTTTTGCCTTTTTGACCAGCCTGTCATTATTAGATTTTGAATAATTGGCCATTTTTAATTTTTTTTTTAAATTTTGGTAAATTGGCAGCGTTTAATTTTTACCTTCTTGACTACTTTGGCCTTAAGAATTTTTTGAAAAATTTCTTTTTTTTTCCCTTGACCAACCTGCTGGCCTTATTTTATTTTTTTTAATTTGGCAATTTTTTTTTGCCTTCTTAACCATTCTGACCTTTATGTTTTTGTTTTTTTTAAATTGGCAATTTTTGTTTTCTGCTTTCTGAACCATCTGTCCATCATTTACAAAATTTTTGAAAATTAGCATTTTTTTTAAAAAAGTTAAGACTTTATTGACTAAATAAATAAGATTACCAGTACATAAATATTGTATATAAAGTAAAAACTGAAAAGGAGTAAAACTAAAACGCTTTGGTAAATATAATAAAACTGAGAAAATACAAGTTGAACGACTGGTGTGATGACTACAATGGCATCTGGAGGACGGATTCAATGAGAGAGGGGCTTCTGATAATAATAATGGTAGGTATGAGTGGGCAAGTACAAATGATCATTATTGTGTATCTTAGAAAATATGTTTTTGATGTATTTAATTGGATTGTTATTTTGAAATGTTTTCCTTATTGCAAATAGGTAGATGGGAATGAATCTTATTTTAATAAGATCTACAATATTAATGAGGATAAGACTTTGGCTGATCTGGAAGATCATGTGTTGTGAAGATCCCTTGAAACCTAAACTAAACCCATATTTAAAAATGCCAGTTGTTAGGAGCTTTTCAATCCATTGATTATATGAAGTAGTGTCAATTCATTCGATAGAATGGACACTTGGAAGAAATAATCAAGTTATCTATAGAAGCTGATTGGTGGGGAGAAATTATAGGTGATTTTAATAACAAATTATAAATATGAGTTAATTGTTAATTTAACCCATTTAGTCCCAGGAAGAATGAAATTTGGATGGATAGGTAATGTACTGCATATCAGGGAGGGCACAATAACGTATAATGGAGTTAGAAGGAATTTTATCAAAGACATCACAAACATCTCTATGGGCTCTATAAGCTAAATATATATGAGAAAAGTTTAGTGTTGGGGAGGAGGTATCAGTGGGTGAGAAAAGTGATTGTTATGAAATTATTTTCACAAAATTGGATGAAGCCGATAAAGGCATTTGTTTATTAGACATAATCAATAGATGAATGAATATCAATAAAACCAAGTTCACCTTTTGTTAAATGGCAGTGTAGCTTTCTACGCCCTATCAATGCCAATCTTCCTTTCCATGAAAATCTAAGCAATATAGAATTACTTTGGAAATAATTTTCTTTTAATAATTCAAATGTTGGGTGGGAGAGGGAGATTATAATTTTATGTAGGCCTATAATCATTACCTTAATAATTTTAATTTTTAAGAGCAAAGTCAGGTATGAACCCTTCAAGATGTCTATTATGTTTTGTTCACTAATTAAAAGATGCTCCAGAATTGTATTTTGGCTCTTGCTTTGAATCCCCCCAAAAAAGGAAAGCCAAGATAAGCTTTGGGGAGAGTTCTGGCCTAGCATTTAAGATTTTTGAATAGAGGACAGATTTAAGACAGAGCTTTTTTTGTAGATTTATAATATTGTTCCTGTCTTATCCTTGAAATTTTGAAGAATTTCCAATACCAATTCAACTTCATCTCTATCTGCACAAGAGACAAATAAATCACCAGTGTAGGCCAATAGTTTTAGTATATATTGTGATTTAATGATTTAATAACAAAATCAAACCTATTCAATTCCATGCTAAAGCTACTACATTATTGAATTAGTCACTTAATACACTCAAATGGAACCTTAACTGCACATATTGTATATATTATTGTTTGTACAGTGTGTGTATATATATATATATATATATATATACCCTTGGCAGAGTTGGCTGCTAGAGGGTGTGTCCACAGGTTGCGGATTGTGGAATGTCCCTTAGATATGGAGGATTGCTGTGATTAGAATGAATAAGCAGTCGTAGACAAACCAATGACAATCCATGATGTCCCTTGCTGCCTTGCAAGGTTAGGTGTTAGATCACCAAAGGCTAGGTCCACAGCTTATAACTGTGGGACTCACCAACCCATCTGGCCAGCATAGTGAGTTATGGCCATTTCCTCCTAGATAATGCCATAAAAGTACAAATAAATAAATGGCCCTTATTTCCTGGAGGCCTGACTGACCACGTTAAAGACAGTGATCGGGAGTGCATGATGGTGGAGGGTGCTAAGAATACCCAGATGAGTCTAGGCTGTCATACGATGTTGACCTTATGTGACAGAATATGACATGATGTGCTTGTTGAAACAGTCAAGACCAATATACAGTGTAGAGACAGGGGAGTGGCCAACTTGGACGTGCAAAAATGAGACAGTCATGTCTCACGTTAGAATTATGTACATAGCATTGTTTAAATATAGCATACATAATCAATCCTATGGGTTTTTTTTCGATCATATGGTGTTTCTGGATTATCTAATTTTATTTACTGAACTCACATAAGCGTGGTTCATGGAGGACTACATTTGCGCTTAATGTTTACATTACAATTGTACTAAAAACTCACTAGATGGCGTCTTTGGCCGAGTGTGTGTGCGTTCAACAAGTGCACGGAGGATACGTTAGTCACGCGAGTTTTTGTTAGTTAATCTCGTGGCTTGAGTTGTTAATCAAGAAAGTGTTACGAGTAAAAAGATCCCGGACCATAGAGAAAGGTAAATAGGAGGATTGGTATTAAATCCTGGAAATAATATAAGGTACGTGAGTATTATATGCATGCAACCGTATGATTAAATATTATTTGTTGACCGTTTGGAATATCACATAAGTAAATGCAGACCACAGTTGTACCTCCTAGTCACTTTGCACATGTACAGCACCGCCATTGCTAATCCTCGTGAAACCATATCATTGAGGAAGTATAACATTAACAATCAAGACATATTCAGTTCCTGAATAACATTTTTTTAATTGAATCTTAACTAATCAGATAGTATATATATTTTAAGTGAAATAAATATCTTTACTTTAATCTAAAAAGAATAGCTTACTCATTATGTACATGTAATTGTCGGACTCTTTCAGGTGAAGCAAGTTACAAGAGATAGAAGAAGAACTGTGTAAAATCAAGTGGGACATTGTTGGACTAAGTGACATTGGTGAAGGACAAATAGAACTCAAGAGTGGACATATCTTCTATACCGAGGAAATACATCAGGAAGGTTGAATTGTGTTGGATTTATTATCCACAAGAGATTAAAGAATATTATTGTAGAGATAGAAAGTGTATCTGATAAAGTTGCCAAGCTTGTAATCAAGTTAACCAAGAAATATGAGATCCAGATAATCCAAGTATATGCAACAACTTCAAGCCATTCTGATATGCTATGAATATAAAATATTCATAGCCTATCAGAATGCTATGAATATAAAATCTCTTATGAAATAGGTTAAGATATCCATAACATAATTATGAAAAGAATAATCTCTAAGCTAAAACTAAACTACCCTGAAAACCCAGAAGACAATGACAAAGTGTAAGGGCGGTAAAAAAAACTTTTATTTTTAATTATCCCCACCCCGATAAACAAGGACAGGTACTCCGCCCGACTCACGTACCCGGATAAGACTATCTGACCAAAAAGATAAAAAGATAAAATACTAAAGCTAAAATAACACAATTTAAATTATATAAGAAAGCAAAGTTTAGTTCTCAGGAAGTCATTTTATTTCTTATTATTGTTTTTTTTAATAAGACAATATATTTATGTTTTACACTGTTGAGCGGGAAAATAAAGTCAGACACGCAAAGCCACTACGCATTTAACAAATTCATAAATAAATTTTCATTGAAATTACAGGAAAAGGCCCTAACTACTATAAATTTTTATTTTCCTAACTAAAATTTTGAATATGTGGAGAAGCGCAAGCAAAACCAATAAAACCCCTAACACACATGCGTACGGAAGCTAATTGTATACTAACTATATTTGCTTTTGCCAACTGAGCTAGCTCTAAAGTAGGTAACTATGGTAACTGTAATAGTTCGTTTATGAGAGTCTCTGCATTAAGTAACCTTACATAGTAAATCTGGGTTGCAATGTTGTTGTTGTAAAACCAATGGTGACGATTAGTTGGCTGGAACAAGACTGTGGTTTATCATACTAAGTGTGAGATTATAGTTATACGGTAGATGTTTACTGGTGTACGGTGTAAGCTGCGATGACACGTTATCAGCTAGCGGGCCTGCATCTCGGCTAGAACAGTTAGTAAATACTGTGGTGAGGAAAGGACTAGCTTAGTTTTAGAAGCTTATCGGCCAAATTCTAATTCTAGGCATTGGATTACTTACCCAGGTTTTGGAGTGGTCTTTCCAATAATTTGGTTGCTTCTCAAAATTTTACTGTAGGACAGCTCTTTTTATACTTTTTGGTGAGCTGCGTTCCTGACATCATATCCCGTCTATAAACTTCCATAGATTGGCTGAGGTTTATGTAAATATTGTCTAGCATCGGCTTCATAATTTTCTTTTATTGGTTTAATAACAATGACAATTAATATTTCACATAATAATGACTATTAGAATGTATCACTTACGGAATACTTACCCTAGTGAGTGCTTCGATTATAAATGACTCTTTTTGATAATTATACATAGATAAAGGCTACTTATAAGCAATTAAAGCTACTTTTGCTTTACAAATGATTATTTTTTTTAAAAAAATAAATCATTTTATATTATTTCTTCAGATTGGCAATATTAAATAGGTTGGCAAAAGTAGAAAAAGGTTAACTTTATCTAATCTATACTATTCATTATATATGCATACATAAATCATTCAACACTCTCTTTTTATATATAAATGAAGTGATCTGAAATAATTATATTTAAATATAATTAATAATATAACCCTTTAGTTATATAATATATTATATAGTACTTTAGATATGATACACAATAGTAATATAACCCTTTATTACTATTGTTTATCATATCTAATGTACTATATAAATTATACAGTACATTAGATATGACAAACAATAGTAATATAATCCTCTAGTTATATATTAACTTGTATAGGTTTTCTTTTCTCACTGTGCTAACCCAGTAGTAGGGTATTTAATGTCTTAAAATAGGCTTCCTGCTAGATTTGCGTGCTAAGTATTATTTTTATGCTTTATTTTATAGATAAAAGTATGGAGATTTCAAAAATGTAGGGTGCCATTTTTTCTCTCAATTATTTTCTTTTTTTTTTTTTTCAAGATGGCTCCCAAAATCACTACTTTATTGAGAATAGAATACTTGTTTACTAATTGTATTGATATACATGTCAAATAATATGCTTATTGTGTAAAAAAGAACCAATATCATACTTGACATTACTATTTATTTGTATCATTTAGTCCAGTGGTTCCCAAATTGTGGGTCGCAGCAGTAATTTAAGGAACTCACACGAGTATCTGAGCATGAGGAAAAAAAAAATAGATTCTTCTTTTGAAGCTTGAAGATAGCAATAGCAAACATGTTATTATAGCATTGAGGCAAGTAAGATTTTTTCTATTTGTTTAAAATATAAAAATAATTTTAAATTAATTCAATTAAATATTTTTTGCCCCTGAGGTAATAATTATCTGGCCATTATTTAACATTTTAGCTTCTTTATTCTTGACTCACTTACCACCTGAATTCATTTTATACTATATTATTGTGTATTGCCAGTTTTTTTAATCATTCGGATGGTGAATTCCATCAAGCTCAAGCTTCTCATGCAAAAAAATAAACTACTACTATAAATTAAATAGGAGCAATTATTAATCAAAATTAATAAATCCTCTTGTTTTGTTTTAAATTCATTAATTATAATTAATGAATTTAAAACAAAACAAAAGGTTTTATTAAATTTGATTAATAATTGTTATTGTAAAACAAACTAGAAGCTTTATTAAATTTGATCAATATTTTATCCTATTTAATTTACAGTTTAATNTATCCTAGCGGTGAAATTTTAAACTAACAGTATGATAATCAGTTTTCTTTACTGCTACTTTAATCGAAATATCAAACAATAAATATAAAGATTAATTAATTAAAATTTCTATTAAAAAACACATCATCATTAAGCCTCCTTGAAGATTGGAGAAATTTCTGATTGATTTCAAATTGAATCTTGTTTAAAATTTAAATGAGGTTTTGATGCGAGTAATTAGTTTTGTCTCTGAAGTGATTAACAGTTTAATTTTCTGAAGTTGGAGGTGGGAAAGCAGCTGTCAGTTGATTAAGTTGCTATATTGTTAAGTAATGAGTCTGAAACTCAAATTAAAAGTATAAAATACATTAATAATGAGAAATAAATTTGAAATAGAAATCAGTCATCCCTGTAGTGATTGGAAAGTCAGTAGAGTATAAGAATACAAGAGACCAAGGGTCAATTCTTATCTATGATGAAGATTTGGTAGAATGCTAAGATTTCAGTTAGGAGACCAGGATTCTTCTCACTGGGGTAGCAAAGTTAGTAAGATTTTAGTCAGGAGTTGAGGGTTAAATTTTCACTAGATAGTGTAGTTTGCCTATAGAGTGTCAGAATTGCAGTCTGGAAGCCAATTTTCAACTCTCACTAGGGATGGGATAGTTAGTAGAATCAGGATTTCAGTTAGAAAATGAGGGTTAAACTTCACCAGGAATTACTGAACTAGGGGTGTAAGTGTTTTAGTCATGAGACCAGGGTTCAATTCTCAACAATGGAAAATGGTTAAAGCGCAAGGATTCTAGTTAGTGACTAGGGTTCAAATTTCTTTAAGGATGGCTTAGTTTGTAGAATTCAAGGATTCCATTCTACCTTGGATAGCAGATATGGTGGGATGCAATTCTCTCTAGAAATGTCAGAATTGATAGAGTACAATTATTCTAATCAAGAGCCCAGTGTCAGACTAAGTAGAGTGCAAAGATTTTAACTGGAGACCTGGATTGAATTTTCATTAGAAATGACTAAAATTATTAACTTTAGCTTTCATCCAGGAGACCAAGGTTAAACTGTCAACATGAATGACAGAATTGGTACTCAAAGGGTTCTTGTCAGGTGACCTGGGTTTTGTTCTCATTAAGGTGTGGCTGAATTTGTTGTATGCAAGGATTCTAGCCATTTCTCAGTAAGGGTGGTTGAGCTGGTAGACTAACATTTACAATCAGAAAGCCAGGTTTAATTCCCACTAAAGGCTAGCTGAGTTGGTGGAGCACATGGATTCCAGCTAGGACTCCAGGATTCAATTTTTACTAATGGTAGGTAGAGTCAGCATTGTGCAAAGTATCCTATCAAGAGACATGGGGTCAATTGTCACCAGAAATGTTAGAGCTAGTAGTGTGTAAGAATTTCAGTTCTGAGACCAGAGTTCAATTTTCATCAGGAATGGCATGTTTGATATAATGCATTGAATATAGTCTGAAGATCAGTTTCTATTCTCACTATTCTTGAAATCCTTTCAAAAGACCAGGTATCAATCTAAACCAGGTTGTCGAGGCAGTAGAAAGCAAAAATTCTAGTCAGAATATGTTCAATCCTCATTAGGATTTGCTGAATTGTTAGTGAAAAACGTATAATTGACATACCGGTGTCACAGTTGAAATCATGCTGTAAGCCTGAGGTATTCTTAGTAAATGAATAATTAGCTAAAAAAATATTAATATGATATTTATAAGATATCATATTGATACTTTTAATGTAATATTATTGTTTTAACAAATTCAGTTGTGTAAAAACTTATTTGATATATGAGGAATAAATTATATCTAATTGGTATTTTGTTTTGTTATATTAATTTGTATATTCAGGATATAGCTGTTTTAGTTTATGTATTATTTATGTTCGGAGTAAGGATTTATTATTTTCAATAATAAGTGTCGCTCTCTTATAACTTTATCAATTATAAAGATCGTAAACAGTGCATAAAACAATCAACTTCCATGCATATGTAAATTAATGGTAATTTATAAATGTTTTTAATGTCTTTTGTTTTACATACTTGTGTATTCTTTCCAATAAAATAATGTTGTGTATTAGCCTATAGCTAGTAAACACTACAGTAGATTAAAATATGTGCATGACACTTTAAGTGTAGCATTCTGTTTGGAATAAGTTGTTCTTTTTAATTTATGGTCTGAGCCGTTGTGTTCAATCTAAATATCCACTTAATTAATAATTTTAGTTGTACTAAACAGTATTTAAAATATAACGTTCCTAGTTTATTTGTATATCGTATATGGATGCTTAACAAACTGGTGACAAGTTTTATTAATTTATTTCATTCATAACAACGAATAATAAATTTTCTGTGTTTGATTCTTCAAGAATCGTCTGGACAAGAAATGCACAGCAATTAAAACATTTCTTATTTGCCATAACATAGAAGTAGAGCATAAAATAGCTACTATTCTAACTTGTATCGATGATAAAATCTATAATTTTCCCCCAGGTGTTCCAGCTAATAAATCACTTGATAATTGACATTCAAGAACATCATTATTCTCTACATCATTTAACAAGGTTGGAACGATTTGAATTTCGGAAATGAGTAATTTAAGAGAAGGAGAAACTTTTTTTGGACTTTGCTGCTAAACTAAGACATTACAGTGTCAACTGTGAATTAGTTGGAACGTTTAACTTCTTTTTAAATGATGAATTAATTTTTGGCCAGAGCGAACCAGTTATTCAAAGAAGACTCATGATTGAAAAAGACCATGTTGATTTTGAAACATTAACCCTTTCCACTCAAATGGCGATTGAAAATCGCCCATTTCAATTTAGAAATT
>PXIH01S0008421.1:14072-26691 GCA_003024985.2 Euperipatoides rowelli | reverse complement strand
TTATTAGACGATGAAATTCAAAAGAACCAGTACGGATTTCCTCAATGTCATTGGCAAAATCCTTGGCCTTAGCATCCTTAACCAAATACTTTATCGTTTGAATAATGACATATAGTTCATTAGCAGGTTTATTTTTCACAAAACATTAATTTTTTTTGTTTAATTAAGAGACAAATGGAGTCATTAAACCATCTCCAATCGGTTAACTTCCTTTTACGAGATTTGATCAATGGGAAAGAATCCTCATATTTGTCTTATGGTATTAATTAATTTTTCAGCTAATAAATTACTATCAAATAAGTTGAAAAAGATGAGGTCCCAATCAATATTACTTAGTCTTTGCCCCATGACATCAATACAAGTCTTTCTTCTCGGTATAGAGTAATGGAATCCAAGACGATCTTCGTAATATAAAACATTAAGAGATGATAAGACAACAAGATTGTGATCAGAAGAACTAATAGGTGAAGAAACTGAACAACTGAGATTCAAAGCGCCTCGAACAAAACACTTGTCTAAGACATTATGACCTCTAGTCGGGTCTTTGACGATCTGAATAAATTTTTCATCATTTAAGTCATTAAAATCGCCAACAAGCAAAATACTAGTTCGTGTATTAATCTGTCAATTTACGAAAGGCTATAACTAGTAGTTGCAATGTGAAACGTATTGCTAGGTGTAGAATACAAGACAATGATACCGATCCAGGGGATGGCTTTAGGCATATAATTAGAACGAATCAATAAAGTCAAAACTTCAATTTCGTTATTGTCGGGTATTTTAGCAGACAAAATTGTAAACAAATTATCAATATTTACAGAAACGCATCCTCCAGCCTTCCTATCATTTCTAAGTCTGGGTCTATGATAAGCTTCAAAGCCCTTGATACAGAAAGCATCACAATCCTCAGGTTTAATCCAGGTTTCAGTGAGAATAATAACATTGGGCTTTTCAAATAATACATGAGCAAGAAGGTCATCAAATTTACCATATAGCGATCTGATATTAGTCATCATAATCTTTGGCAAAACAAAATTAATGGATTTTTTTTTAATATGGATATGATTAGCACTATTAACACCAGTAAGCAAATAAGAAGGGCTGCGAAGAATTCTCCTTGTAACTCGCACTTTAAAGTGATTACACGAAGAATACAATGCTTTTCTAATACCACCTCTAGTTCTTCGCCTACTAATTCGTTTTCTGAGGATACCAAGGTCAGCAAATATAGTATAAGAAAGAGGACAAAATACTTGTATCTTATAAAAGTACCGGTATCTAAACACTTTCAAGTCTCTAGAGGAATATTTAATGACGCGCTTTCTAAAACTGCAATACATACTGTACTTGAGATTCCAGGGCCCGAAGATCATAAACTATTAACGTTGGAAGAAGTATACAATCCTTTAAAGTCACAGTAGATCAAAACACAAAGGAAAAAAATTTAATTCCTTTGCAGGAAGAAGAGTTGCACAAAAAATCAGCAACAACAAACATGAAAATGTAAGCAAAGGCTAACAAAAAGGTTGTAAAAATAAAAGGACAAAGACAAGCAGGCTATGGATAGCGCTGACATCACGTGATATCTTAAAAGCCAGATTTATTTGCTTTCCAATGGTATATAATGTTAAAACTTTTAAATTAATCTAAATTCCTCCTTTTATGCTAAATTTGGTTCTAATTGGCTATTAGTTTTTGAGATTTTTCTTTTTTGTGTGTATTTAGTGTATTTCTAATTTTTTGAACACATTGTGCTATACTCCTTTGATCTGTCATCATATATTATTGGGATATATTTGATGTTTCTGTATGTACTGTATTTACCAAATATGTTGCAACATACTTAAATTAGTTTAGAGTTTACACATTTCTGAATTTATTTCTCTGAAAGTCCTATATGCCTTCACCACTCTGAACGTAAAAGGTATCACCCTCTGGGCAAATCACAGTCTTGGCAAAATAAGCTTTGTTTATGACATTTTTCTTTTTTTTTTTAACTTTCTTTTTCTATTTTGTCCATAGAGGGTACTGTGATCTGTTATTACCGCCCGGTGATGTACTATAATTTTGATGGAAAAAAAAAATGAGGTGATGCAGAAATTATTAATATAGCCTACTGTATGTGAAAAGATGGGCAGGGAGTTGGATTTTGAATTTAGTAAAGAGAAATCAAAGATATTTGGGTGAAGGGTAAAGTGAACAGGAAGGGAAATTGGGGTAGGACATGACAGAAAAGGTAGATAAGTATAATAATTTAGAGAGAGGACAGGAATATTTAAGAAATGGGGAAATGAAGGTGATAAGTAAAGTAAAAGAGTAATTAGGGGAGAATGAAAAGAACAGCCAACACAAATTTTAAATTCTTAACTTTCTTGAGTTATTATATGAGGAAAGTAATATTTTCCAGGACAAATATTTAATGACTTACAGTATGTCTCACATCATTGAGCAGCCGTTCTCCAAATTTCTCCTTTCAATAAAGAAATTCTTCATAGGAAAAAAATACAGTATCTTATTAGACAAGAACTGAGATTAATAATGTGCTAATGCTTAGTGGTAAAATCTAACATATGGGTCAATTGATGACCTCATTGTATAGGTCTAATTATCTAATTCTGTGTGCCTCATTGTAATTTGGTTTTTGCCATGATTCGGTAAGAAATAAAGATGAATAGATAAATAAATATCCCATATGTTAACATATATACAGTAAGTATGCATATAAATTGCATTGTGATTGTTACATCCTTAGTTTACAGCGTATGATTTAATATTTTGAGCACTGTTCCTAAGGAATAGTGATGTTTCTTTTTTAATATTCCGCTCAAAAAATTACTATAAAGACAAAAGAAGAAAAAAAAAACTATATTAATTTTAAAACACAATATATTAAATTACATAAGTTATTTGGATTTTGTTATTAAGTGAAACTGAAGTGAGAAAAGATAAAAAAAATTAGACATTTAATTGTTTATTGACATATTTTCCTTTATACAGTAACTGATGAAAGAGAGGGAACTCAATAACCCTAGTTTAAAAAAAATCTCTCCCATTCAAATCTTGATTTGAATGGGAGAGGAGACATTTTTATACTCTATTGCAATACAGAAAAATCTAGTTAATTCAAATTCTAAGAAAGGGGGAGGAGCTAAAAGGAAAATTGATTTTTAAATACCGTAACTCCTTTTTTGGGATTATTTCTACTATTGTTTATTATTCAAAACTCCTTTCAAAGGCTTGACTTTACATTGAATTCAGACAAAACTTCAGTAATTAATTTTGGAAAAAAATGATGTAAATACTAATTATACTATTTTCAATAAAAATTTAGAAACCAAATAATTTAACAAAGATTTGAGAGTCCTAATAGATGCAAATTTAAAATTTACAGACCATTCTAAGTACATAGCCAGCAAAATTAAATCAAAGTTTGGCATGTTAAGACATGCAATTAAATATATTGATATTAAAACATTTCAGACTTTATATCCTACCTATATTCAACCCTATTTTTGAATATTGCTCAAATAGCATCTCGTAAAAATAAAAAATAAATTTCTCAGAGAGAAAATACTTTTAGGCATTTAACTAAATATATATATATATATATATATATGGTTTCTTTAACATTCCATACAAAATCAGACTATCAAAACTAAATCTTCTTACCCTTTTTCAAAAAATGAAACAACTTGACTTAGTTTACGTTTAAGGAAATAATTATGAAGAATAATGCTAAATACTATTCGTTGAATACTAGAGCCAATCATAGAAAATACAAATTCTCTATAAAAATTAATTATAAAAAAACAGCAGCAAGAATACAATACATTGGAAACAGACCTATTTCAATATGGAACTCCCTCCCCAATTCAGCATTTCTTAATCTTGACATTTCTGTTATTTGTCTAGCCCAAACATACAATTTTATTCAAGAAAAAATACACCCATTGGGTTTGGATGAGGAAGAATGATATATTGGTGTTGATAGCCATTATATGAGTTCTAATGTGGTTTTATATTTTGATTTAGTTCTTTTCATTGTTTATTATTATTTTAGACATTTTGTTATATTTTATTTGTTATTTACTTTGTAATATTACTTTTAGTCTTACCCAATTGTATAATTGGATTATGAAATAAAATAACACCAGTCACTGACATCTGATTAACTATATTTCATACTAAAGCTTGATTAGTAATAAACTAATCAGTATATTCATAATTTGGGAATAAAGTAAACCAAATAGTTTGCTTTGCAGACAGATTGTTTTTTTTTAGAGCCATGTTGCAGACAAACCCATTTCCTATAGCTAACTACAGTATACAGTTCGGCTAAATCTCTATACCTATTATTGTCGGCAACATCCCTCTATTCTTTATTGTAAAATACATTATATGGGAATGTTTATGAAAGATAAATAGTTTACTACTTAGTAAAATAAGCATGAATAATACTAAGTGTTGTGCAGAGCTACAGTAAATTTAAATGTTGGAAGTGCTAGTTAGTATACATTTGCCAGGGCTAATGGACATTATTCAGCCTGGCAAAGAATTTTATATAATGTGGACATTTTAATATCCAATTAAAAAAATAAACACTAATATACAATACGGGTCAACATTAACACTTGTAATCAACAACTTCCACATTTGTACAATGATGTTTAGAGAATACCAGAACAAAACAAAGCCATTCTACAAGATTCGTCAGTAATTATTTACAAAACTTTAACAAAACATTTTACTGAGAGGAACAAGACTGGTACTTCCACAGCCACTTCAAAGAAAAACAGTAAAATTAGCTCACAATGGACATCCAGGTATAAGCTGAACTAAAGCAATCATGAGGAAAAAGATTTGGTTTCCAACAATGAATCCATTAATTGGAACAACTAATATGTGGATGCCTACCATTGCTACACCACAGAACATCCAATACCCCATGTCAAAGTCAGAACTATCATAAGGGCAATGGCAAGACACCATTTTGGATCATAGAAAGGACCTCTTCCTTCAATAAATATCTACTAGTTTTGGTAAATAAATTTAGCAAATTTCCAATAATTGAAATATCATCAACTAACATAAAAGTCAACGTTGCTATACTAAACTCTATTTTCTCCACCTTTGGAACACCAATGAGATTAACCACTTATAATGGTTCCCTTACATTAGTTTAGTCAAGAATTAAAAAAATTAATGAAAATCTTAAGATAAACAATCACAAAATACTATAGCAAGTGCAAATGGCCAGATCGAACATTTTAACATGACTATTAACCCATTCATTATTCCTTTTTTTTTTTTAAAGAACATTGAAGTGATTTAAATGCAATTTTGCCTTTCGGGTGGCCTAATAAATTATTTAAAATTATATACATTTTTAAAATTTAAATTTAATGCAGGTTTTAAAAATCAAAATGAAAAAAATATCTCTCAAATAAGAGAGAGACACAGTGGGGCTATCTGTGCCAAAAATAGGTATATACAGTAAGTATATTTATTAAAAAAGGCTAATATCCTGTAAATCTGAGCTGGGCAAAATATATTGAAAAATATATTTTCAAGCCAAAATACTTTAAAAAATGTATTTTTGATACAAAATAGAAAATACTTTACAAATTATGTATCAAAAATACAACATTATTTTCTAAATACTTTTTTTTACATCATTTCTTTAGGTACCGTATCTTAATAAAATGAACCAAAAATGGTCAATTGTTTTTCCTGATGTATTAAGAGAATATCACTTAAAGTAATGATAAACAAGATTGGCATAGAGGTCCATAACTGATTTATTGTATTAATAAAATATGTCAAATGATTATTTATTTAAAAAAAAAAAAAAGAGTATTTGACAAGAAATCCATTTTAATTTTTTTTGAAAATAAATTTTAAATTAGCATTGTTTACTTTTGTAAATATATTATTCAGCCTTATGTTTTTGGTTCTTACAAAATAGCCTACACTTCCCTTCAAGTTTCAACATTTTCCCCTTTATTGTAATCATGGGCGGCGGAGACGGGGGGTCAGAGGGGTCCACTGACCCCTCTAATTTTAACAAGAGGGGTCAAAGTGCTATATTTGACCCCCTTGTCTCCATCACACACACTACTGTATATTAATATAAAGTAAATAATATATACTGTACAAGCTGTATAGGCCTACATTTTTTTTTCTTGAAAAATAATTAACAAGTTTACAATATAAACGTAAAAAGAATTATAAATTAATAAAAATCAACAAGACGGAAAATAGACACTTTGTTAAAGTACGTTTAGAATTTGTAAAATAGAATACTTTTATCCAAGAAAAAGGGGATAAACTGCACTATCGTACCGGTTGATTTAAATAATTTAATTTTTTTTTTGATTGTTTTAAATTACAAAAAGTACACTTCCTACAGCTTAAAGTACATATAGGCTAATGAATTAAATCTAAATTATTTACAGATTTTTTACAGAAATAGTTAAAAAAAAAATATTTTATGAAAATCAAATTGAAAAAAAAATAAAAAGAGCCCCCTTTCCTTCCCCTCTCCCGACAAGTATAATCTTGACCCCTCTGGTAAATTATTGCTCCTCCACCCCTGATTGTAATGGTTCAGTCCACCTATAGACATATTTTATTTTTAAGTTCTCCAAATAAATTTAATGTAAAATACTTATACATTAATTAATAAATAAAATAAAAATTATAAGAAATTTTAAATGATAATTTTAAAATGTGAATTTGTTTTTAATATACAGTATTCAGTTTATTAATGTTGAAAATGTATTAAAACTTGTCTTCAAATAAGTCTAATTATAGCTATTTTGACGGTTTGAATAATTGACACTCTCCATCTTTCTTCATAACTTTGAAATATGTTCATTAAAAATAGCACTTTTAACTTCATATTATTTGAGAATAATTTTAAACAAGTTTAGATAAAAACAATGGGCCAAAATAATGCAAAGCAGTGAAAGCACCATGGAAATTTCACTGATTTTTGTATAAGGTCAGTCTTTTTTTTGAAACCAGATTTCAAAATACAAGAAAAAATTTGTTTTCGATAAAAAATTTCAAACTACTTTTAAGTGAAGTATTTTCATTACAAAATATAAATGTGTCAGATACTACACTGTAGTAAAGCTTCATCAGGTTGCCAATAGCCTATCTCATAAGGTCTCTCTCTCCCCTTTCCTTTCCACGACCTTATTCTACTTCAGACAGACTTTTTGAGTTGGAAAGTCTACTTAACGCCCCATAAGGAATATCCTCTCATTTGTATTATTACACGTCTCCGAAGCTGGCATAGTGCACTCGCGGACATTTCTATTAGGATGGGACCCTATTCCTTTTCTCACAAATGATAAGGCAGTAGATCTATGAGCTCAGGACTTAAGGTGTAGAAAGTGACAATATTTGTAGCCTACATATACACATATGCCTTGGCAGTACGCCTTGAAACCGTCTACAAATACCATCCTAGGCTGGAAATGTTCCAACTATCTCAACTCCTGGCTGCAAAAGGGACTCCTTGCGAACACAAGCAAGATCTAGTGCAGTCATGAGCCACAAATCTGAGGAACATGTTCCAAGAGATAATTACAAAGTAGCAACTAATACTACTATAGTCTCGTTGTGCAGATTGCTGGCTAGTTCTCTTACATTATCAATTAATCAGCACAACTAGCAAAAGGTAGGGAAAACTAGATGAAGGGCCCTAATAAACTACAACCTGACTTAGCTGACATGGGATTAAAGAGGAGAAGATGGTTGGTCCCTTATTCCCTGGCCCAAATAGAAAAAGGCAGGTACCACCCCTGACTAGTGATCATAATAGCGACTACCTGAAATAGAATAAGATAAGTCATTTCAGTGTGAAAGTGGGTTCTACACATACACAAACAGCGTCTAAGTTAGCAAACAAACATATTTATTGACTTAGCAGAAAGTATAACAACAAATCCCATTCCCCAAAATAAAATTTTACAATTATAATTTCCCACAAATTAAAAGTATCGATCAGATTTAAGGTAGAAATGGAGAAGAGGGGGTCGGTATATACAAAAAAGGGTAAGATATAGCCAACTGGGACGGGGAAGATTTTAATAGAGTTTATTGATAGTTCAAAATCATAAAGTCTATTTTCTAGATTCGTGTAAAACTTTTGGGAAGGATTCGAAACACAGTTTACAGAGTAAATGTTCACCTTGGGTTATAGTTTGTGAGATAAATATTGCTAAATTCTCTCAAGGTTAACACAATTTCATCAAAGGAAGCAGATAGACGCTATAGTGACTGCACGGAATACTTCAGATAAATTGAGACGGCAGAACATCAAAACTTCAGAAAATTGTTGTCTAGATGCTCGGGGTTCGATCCTCAACCAAACCTCTAAACAAGGCTAGGTGAAATGAAATTATTTATGATATAGAACATCTCCTTGGTTGTAGGAGATGCCACTCTGCTAGTCTCCAAATTTAGCTCCCATCTTCCTAAATCTTGCCTCGCAGCTTTTTTATTTCCAAATCGTCACCAGCGTCTTCTTGGATGTTGATATTGCTGTCATTGGTTGCTAGGCAGTGTTATCTTTAGTGATGCTGGGTAGATGATGTCAACACTGCTAGAGTGCCGCCAGGCTAGTAAGGTTGGAAGTATAATTAATGTAGTGAAACTGGAGAATTAGCAATATGCAGAGAAGCAATGTAGACCTTGGTAAATTAATTATAATAGAGTTCATATGTGAAGAAAAGTCCTTTATTAGAAAAAGTCAGTATTCTATGTTTAGTTTCTTTTCTATTTTTCAGGTTACGACTAGAGTTGGCTATAATGTTAGCTATATCTGAAGATAGAAGGGATAAGGAGAAGTCTTAAAGTTAAATTACTGTAAATACAAGATGCTTAAAGAAATAATAACTAAAGAAACAACATAACAATGGGCCTTTGCTGGGGGAGTTATGGTTAGAATTTAGGAAAAAATGTGGAGTATTTGTTCTGGAGTTTGCTGATAATTTTATCAGTGAATGACAAATGTATCGAAAATATGTTACAAGGCTTCATTTGCATAGGGTTCGGTGAAGTTAAAGGCTAGTAGAGAAAATACCGCATAAACTGATATTAAGTGCTGACTGTTTGGACATTGGAAAGCATTAATGAAGAAAGGTGGTCTGATTTGGAACTAATGATGCAAACAAATATGGCCACCTCCACATGCTTTTACATTAAACAATAATGAATAAAAATAAAAGAAAATAGATCATTAGAGAAGGTTGAGCTATAATTACGTTCATTATAATGTATTTTCAATACATGCACTTTTGATACTGCCCAGGTCTGCTGTAGCTGTATTTTAAAATTGGCAACTAAATTTTCAGCCATCTTAGTACAGTTTTTATAAACTGCTTAAATTTCATATAAAATAACAAAGTAAAAATTCATAAGCATCTCATTTTATTTAGAATATAAATGTGCTAAATATTTATTTTTAATTTATAAAGTAGTATACGAATAATTTAAATTATTTCTCTTCAAATGAAATTATTTCCTCTTTTACTAAAAATCTGTATTCTTATTTTAGGTGTGGCTGTACTGAATAGTTTAGTTTACGCTGTTGGTGGATTTAATGGTTCACTGCGAGTGCGGACAGTGGATGTGTACGACCCATCCAAGGACTGCTGGGCGCCTGGCCCTAGCATGGAGGCGCGCAGGAGTACACTGGGTGTGGCTGTGCTAAATGGGCTTATATTTGCAGTTGGTGGATTTGACGGATCATCAGGTTATTATTTTTATGTACTGTATAATTAGACTACACTTATTTTTATTCATTGTTGACTGGTTAATTTTTTTCTCTCTCTTTTGAACTGTAGGTTTGAGTAGTGTAGAATGCTTTAATGTTATCACAGGTGAATGGAATTTAGTAGCTTCTATGAGTACTCGTAGAAGTAGTGTTGGAGTTGGAGTTGTCAATGGTTAGTCAATAGAATATTGTTTTTGTTTGAAGATATCAAAATTGTAATTTCTCATTCACTGCAAATAAAAATATAGAAACAGATTTTAGATAAGAAATCTTTATACTCTTTCTGAAATGATATTCTTTTTATTCAAAGCCCACTTCTGATGGCTTTAAGCCTAACAAAAATAATATTATTTATATAAGCTACCATTATCAAGTGTTACAAGCTTTCGTCAGGCTACCATATATTACATATAGCCTAACATGAACACAAACAAGCTTTTAAACTCAAATATTGTATTTGGTTCAACTTGCTCTGCTACTTTGTAGCCCATCTTTCATAAAAAAGTAGATATGAACCTAAGGGTAGGCCCTAGTAAATCAAGTTCTCTGAAAATAACATTTACCTCTCTACATGAATCCCATCAGTCAACCCTTTATTTCTTTTTATCCGCTAAATGCACTTTACACCCCAACTTATCAGAAATAAAAGGTACCGCATACCCCTTTGAGAAAATACAATTATACCAACTTTAGTCCAATAGTTTCTAAGTTTTATTTTTTATTTTTGCATATTTCAACATTGACACATGGTGCTTAAAATGCGCTACCCTTTTCCTTTAAATAGGTCCACAATAATTATGACAAATTTTGATCAAATGAGTTAAGAAGAGATACAGTACCTTAACATAATAATATTTTTTTCATTTAGATAAGTTTTGTAATATTTTACCAGATTTTGTAACTTATTTATAAACTGATTTGTTTTCTTTACTAGGCCTTCTTTTTGCTGTGGGTGGTTATGATGGAGCTTCACGTCAATGTTTAAGTTCCGTAGAATGTTATGATCCTCAGATCAATAAGTGGTCACCTGTGGCTGATATGTCTGTAAGACGCAGTGGAGCAGGTAACAATTGAATTTTTCTGTCTTTATCAAAAGAATAGAATTCGGAAAAGCTAACTGTGTAATACATGTAATGAAAGCAGCATTTTTTATTTATTTATTTTTTAATTTATAAACTTAATAATTTTAAAATTTGAAATCCTTAAATTATTAGCACTGTTAATATTAATACTATTTATATATTTTAGCTTCTAAATTCCATTAATCCCTGTCTAAAATATTGCATTTAAACTACTGGTCTTAGGGTAAGCTACCGGTATAAGATTTTAATTTTTAAACTTAAATCTATTGTTTGGGATTATGTTGTCTAAATTAGATAAAAATAAATTTATTACTTACTGCATTAAGTTTAAAAGTGGATTTCTAGAACTTACCATTGATAAAAAAAAAAAAAACATAAAATTGATTTGAAATAACATTTTCTAGAAAACACTATCTATAATGCTCACAATTTCTTAATGTGACATTGATGTTTTATTAGTAAACAAGCTTTAAAGTCTGTCAAAAAAATGACTGGAGCTTGAAATGTCCCCAATGACACATTTGCCTTAAACCCTTAGAATATAGTGTACATGTTAGCCCTACAATAACATTCATGTTGCGATATATGAAAATTGGAGGGTGGTCAAATAGATGCAGATGTGAATGTTTGGACTATAATAACATTCAGATTGTGATATAAGTATTGAAGAGTGGTCAGTTAGAGGCCGATGTGCATGTTTGCATGGGAATAACATTCATATTGTGATATACAGTATGTATCAAAGAGTAGTTAAATAGAGGTACTGTAGATAATGAAATTATCAATCTCGTTACATTAGAAATTTCTTTCACTTTATGTGAGATTTTAATCATCAAGTGTCAGCACTTTATGAAACATTGTACTTCTTCTTCTAAGATATTTTTCTCATACGGTTATCTATTTCAGCACTAAGATCATTAAGAACAACTTAAACACATCAATCCATTAGCAAATTGAACTATAATGCAGCCCAGAAATGCGTTGTCTCCTCAAATGTGAATTTAATTAATAATAGAAAGCTGATCTGCTACTAATGAGGCTTTAGCCAGAAACTTAGTTAAGTCATGAATATTTTAGTGACAATTTTTGGCATTTCTTACATAAAAATATGCATTAATGTGTATTTACTGTACATATATTTGTTTTTGGCATTTATATATGCTTATATAAATATTTTATTAGTGCATAATATTTTAACCAAGCCTCAACATATGTGAATGATGTTTCTTCAACATTTTTTATTTATTTATGTTTTGTGTAGTTGGTCTGGCTGGAGCCAGCCCAAAGCAGTCTGACTACCCCAGAACACAGCATCTCATTATTGTGGGTCTTTCTGTATGCTTTATTTATTTTATGTATCAGCAAATGGCTGAGATGGTTTTACTTTCTTGCTTTTGGAATAAATTATCTTAAATTTCACCAAGTTGTTCTAGTCTTTATCTTTACTTTCTGTGTGGCGACCGCTGTGATTAGTTGGCGGACAATCCATACTCAGGAAATTCTACTCGGGGATCAACATAATATATAGTACATATTGTATATAAACAGTAGATAACAATATTTAGTATATATTGTATAATACAGTAGATATATTATTTGTTGTGTACAGTGTATATGTTCATTTTTGATTATTCACTATAGTCTACATTTTATATTTTTATTGGCAAGGGAAGATATTTTTATTTATAGACTTTACATTATTTGTTAGAAATTGATATTATTATTATTAATTATATGTGCTTTTAAAGGT
>PXIH01S0008407.1:22528-32954 GCA_003024985.2 Euperipatoides rowelli | reverse complement strand
AGGCAATTTTCGCCTTTTAGCAAATGATCCGTGATTTATTCACCATATCTAATATCCCTCCGCCCATATGAGTAGAAGGATATACCGTGAAAGTTCAAACTTCTGATAGCATCAGATCTATCTTTCTCGGAATATCAGAATATCACGATCTAAGTAATTGTTAGCACCTATTAATTATTAAGCTAAATAAAGGATGAGATATTATGGCCAATTATTTACCTTTATTTTAAAAATCGAAATTAAGATAATTATTTACAATATTATATGTATTTTGGTGGAATTTATTCGATAGAATATATCAGATTTGAATTTTTTATACTTATAAATAAATAAAATCATTAAATAGAAATTATTAATCTTAAATGTTAATTACCTACGCTCATATCATCGGCTAAAGTCTCCCCCGTGATTCTATTTTTTTTTTTTTTTTCATTTTTACTATAGCTTCCAACGTCTGATTTTTACACTAAATTGCGAATTTTGAGGGATGATTTGTGGGTTTTATTGGACAGACTTCTTATATTTTTGATGAAAGAAAGATCTGTGGGTTGGGTTTAGCCCCTCTTTTTGGATATTTTATTTTTTTTTGTGTGTGCAATAGATTCGCTGGCTTTTTTGATGAACTTACCAAGGTTCAGAGAAAACTATACCAGATGCTAAAAACTTTACGTGAGTAAGTTAGGCAATCCAATAAGTTAATTGTTTTTGTTTTTTTTTAGTAAAAATTAGTTATATTATTTTGAGGGATGATTTGTGTGTTTTATTGGACAGACTTCTTATATTTTTGATGAAAGAAAGATCTGTGGGTTGGGTTTAGCCCCTCTTTTTGGATATTTTATTTTTTTTTGTGTGTGCAATAGATTCGCTGGCTTTTTTGATGAACTTACCAAGGTTCAGAGAAAACTATACCAGATGCTAAAAACTTTACCCGTAAGTTAATTGTTTTTGTTTTCTTTTACTAAAAATTAGTTACATTATTTCATGAATTTTGAGGGATATTTGTGTGTTTTATTGGAAGGACTTCTTATATTTTTGATGAAGGAAGGATCTGTGGTGTGGGTTTGAGAGATGGTATGGTATGGTTATTTTATTATAGATATTATAATATTATGTTCCATTGCCGAAATTTAGTAAATTGGGTTATTTAAATTGCCGAAATATTTTAAAATTAAGTAAATTTAACCTTTTTTTACTCATTTTTAATTTTTTTTTTTTTTTTTTAAATAATAGATGGAACTATTTTCTTTCTTGACAGGTTATTCTGCACTTCTGCCCAAAAGGATAAACTTTAGAAAGCATACCGATTTATAAATTTCATATTAAGAAATTACATAGAAATGAATCCTTACCTTTTAAACTGGAGGCCAATGTTGCTTAATACCTGGTAGCATAAACACTCCTCTTTTGTTGCCATCGTAACAAAGCAATTGAAACATTGGCACCATTATGGGTTTCCAACACAGTTGGAGGAAAAGTTATTTTGTATTTCATTTTAGGTCTTTTCTTCTTCGTCTTCAACATTTTTTTCAACCTTTCTTTTTGCTTCAAAGAATATGGTTGAATAGATTCAATAGAATGTATTATATTGATTTTTTTTCCCCCATTTAAATAATTTTTTACAAGCTAAAAATTTTAAAACGCCATAGAGACACACAGGAAGTAAAGGCGTTACATCTGGTGCACGTTTTATATCTTATTACACAGGCCACTTTACCAAAAAAAAAAAAATAGCGCATTTGAAAATAGTCCCGAATATATTAATAAAAATATGACAAATTATCACTAATTGCATGTAATTTTTTTTCTTGTTTTAGTAGATCATTTGCAATAAATTATTAGATTTTTGTTTTAGGGTTTAATAGTCACAATACAAGTAAATTATTAATATAGTTACAGTTTATGCAAATTAATATTAAGAAAGCATGCAAATTCTTTTAACACCTTTGTTCAGTCATTATATCTTCCTTCTATTTTCTTCAATATATTTGAAATAATTCAGGAAACCTTTTTTTTTGACAAAACTAGAAGTCAAACCCACATTATTATTGTTACATTGTTGTTTTTGTGCTAGAGTAAACTTCATGTTAATGCTCAGGCAATCATTCCTATTAGGACCTAATAAAAGCGAGGAATTATTAACTTTTCAAATGCATAGTGCCTGCTGATTGGTTAAAGGTTGATTAACAGTATGGCCAATGTAAAGTCTGTTAAAATGATCAAAATCGATTAAAAAAGGATTATTTCACCAATTCATCATCATAGGGGGGGGGCATAGTGGGTTTAATACATAGTAGAAGTTAGGGTTCAGGATTAGTAGGTAAGGTTAGGACTGTAAATAATAAAATAAAGCTACTATACATCTTGATCATGTGACTAAAAGTTCATAATTATTCACTTCCGCTAGGCGAGAGTATCATTTCTTAATAAAGTCAAATATCTGATGGTATAAACTTGATTTATATACCACAAGATCAATCATTTATTTTAGAATGAATGAAATGAGACACACAATAACATATTTCAATATACAAATTCTAATACCTTTCACAATTCCTTTCCAAGATTTTTTAAGTGCATGAATTATTTTGGTTGTATCTATTGGTATCCACTGCATCTTCAAATTCACTTCTCTCACTTTGAACAACCTTGGACATAGGCAACGTGGGAAATTTTCCTCACTCAGATATTCTTCTAATTTGTCTTGACTTGGTGGCAAAGGGCTGGTTTTTCCAGGAATTATAATAGTGGTATTTGCAGTTATATAAAAGGAAATTTGGGTGACAGGTGATCTGAGAACCAAAATCGAAAAAAAAAAAAAGTTTTTATAATTGTTATGTAGCCTAATAAACTTAAATAGTTCTAGCAAATATCAAACATGTATGGTATTTGGTTCTAGTATTGGCTGGAGTAATCTTTCAAGATGACCACCATCAAGCAGATTGAGAATTCTGATTGGCTTATTGGAGCCTAATGTGATACTTATGGTTGGACATACTATGATATTCATGTCTGAATTAGGGTCAGTAGAATATGGGGTTAAGTTAAGGGTTTGTTTATAAAATTTATTCATTAAGAAACATCTAGATGGTGGCCTATATAAAATGGTTTTATTTGAAAACAAATGAAAAAGTTCTTTAAAAATTGTAATTTGTAAAAGCTATGTTGCTGCAGGGAACCCAACAAGGTAAGCAAAACGATTGTGTAAAATAAAATGAAGATTGCACCAACTTACTCCATATTTTAGTGATCCATTAATTGGAAAAGACAACAAACTTAAAATTAATATTGATGCAGAAAAAAATCAATATAACACTACAGATATAATAAAATAATAATAATAATAATAATTCTTAATTATACACAACATTAATCTTAGAAAATAGACTAACTACACCACAAAATGTACACTCTTGGATAACCTAGATCGAGACTAATATTATAATTATTAAATAAAGTGTAACCTTAAATATAAATATGTTTAAATTAGAATAAATAACCATCTCCCTTTGCCATATTGTTATTGTATTGATGATATTTATATTCTTTTTATTATTATCATTATTATTGTGTAACTATTATTATTGCTATTATTGTTATTGTTGTCATTATTATTGCTATTATTATTATTATTGGGTTGTGTTTTTCCTGTTATTAGTGTTATTTCTGTTAATATTATTCTTGTAATTGTCATTATACTTATTGTGGTTGTGTTTGTTTTAGTTGCAGCTGCAATAGCAGTGGCAGAGACAATGGATGTGGCAATTGTTATTGTTATAATGTTAGCATAATCATCATCATTATCATCATCATCATCATCATCATCATTATTATTATTGAGGTTAGGATATGTAATTATGCATTATTACTATTATTACTAAAAGAAGAAAAAATCCATTCAATCAAGTAAATTTGCAATTAAAACTTTAATCTAAACTTTAAATTTAAAATATAGAAAAATTCAAAAAGAACTAAAAAAATAAATCTAACATTTCAACAGAATTATCTGTTCCCCTCAGAGTTACTTAACTTTGAGAGATCAGAAAAAATATTGAGCTCCATTTTGAAAGAACTAAGTAAAGTACCTCTGAAGAAAACAGATAATTCTATTGAAATGTTAGGTGTTTTTAGATTTTTTTTTCTTTTGATTTTTTTGTTCTATATTTTTATGTACAAAGTGTAGTTGGAAGTTTTATTGATTATTATTATTAGTTTTACTATTTTTAGCATTTATCATCTATACAATTTAATTTATTATTTAATTATTCAATTTTCCTTAAACAAAAAGCTTACTTACCCATCATATGTAACAAAATTCTGTCCTCTTAAAAGTTGAACTTTTAAAATACAATTGCAATCTGGAAAAAAGAGAAATATCACTTGAACTAATCATATGACCATGGAAAATTACATTGAAGAAACAAATATGTAATATAAATAAATATATTAAAAAACAAAACAGGTAACGGCAAATCTCTCGGGGGAGGGGGG
This sequence comes from Euperipatoides rowelli, assembly GCA_003024985.2. Lineage (NCBI taxonomy): Eukaryota > Metazoa > Onychophora > Udeonychophora > Euonychophora > Peripatopsidae > Euperipatoides > Euperipatoides rowelli. The sequence goes on along the minus strand of PXIH01S0008407.1, from coordinate 28,466 downwards.
TGATTTTTTGTAGAAATAAGGCATATTTTTCCCCATTCCAAAAGAGCTTTGAGCATTTCATATTGGCATGTGTGTGTTTGTATGTGTGGGTGTTTTTGTTTGTAAGATTGTATACCATTTATACCTGACTTTTATCATTTAACCATTTTAGTTCATTAATAACTGATCTGTAATTACATGCAAAGCTGACCTGTAGTTTTATTCAAACCACTAGAATGCTTATCAGAGAAAACAACAATAAAACCACTTTTTCAATATCTCAGGAACTAAACTACTTAGAGATTAGCTCTTTTCACTGTTTTTGTTTATTTGGCAACTTTCTCTGATTTTATATTTAATTATTTTTTTGGCAATTATGTAAATACCTTCTCTGATATTCATATACAAATTTGTATATTTTTTATTGCTGTTGTGTCATCCTGCCCCTCTCTGTGGAATACAATATGTTGAGGCACAAAATACTACCTTGGGGAAATCCCCTTTGCTTCCTGGACCATGTATAATTTAAAATTTTCTACAACTTTAATAGTTTAAAAACTGATTGGTGACTGTAAACCAATTTGTTTATTGTTCTATTATTTACATATTCACAGTATCTAGTTAACATTCTTCTGAACCGGATACAACAGTGCTGTTTTCTTTCTTGCCGTGTTCATTACTCTTAACCCTTTCCACTCCAATGGCGATTCTCAATCGCCATTTTTAATTTAGTAGTTGCACTCCAAAGTTGATTCTGAATTGCCATTTTCATTTCCTTGTATTTCATAATCAATAATTATTATTATATTCAAATATGCTTCAATTACTATTTTTTTTAGTTTCAAAGACTCCAAATATATTTGTCTTTAATTATCCCAAGAGATTTTTAAAAAAAAATAATTAAAAGAACACTAATCTTAAATTTAAAAAAAATTGATTTTTCATTTTTCTTGTGGAGCTGTAGAAACCAAATTCTCTGAATTCAGTGGAGTGGAAAGGGTTAATCCTATGATTCTTTCCATTTCTGCCATTAATCCAATTATATGTTAAGATATACATGATTAATATATTTATAATCTATTAAATTCCCTGGTGCCGCCAAACAATGAAAGAAAATTCATCAATTTTTTGGCACCGAAGCTGCCCAGGTATCGAACCTACGATCCCCTTATATGCCAAGCACACCGTGGCTGGGTACAGAACCTCGCGGCCATGCCACCTTGACCTGTAAACCAATTTATTCATAAAAACCACCTTTTATTATTATTATTGGAGCGTCTCCAATTAATCTTCATGGAAGCAATAATGATTCAGCCAAATTCCCCCAAAACTGTTTTATTTTATATTTACAGACATTATAAAGTGGAGAACATTTTTCCCTCTCCCTGATTATTATTTTTTAACAAACTACTGCTAACCACAGACCTGATATTTCATCCAGAAGATGTTAACCTATTGATTCCACTCACTCGATCCTAGTACAAGTTCACAACCAGTTCCAGTCTTCTCCTGAGAGCTTCCTCTTCAACAGTTGTGGCTACTCATCAAAAAGTCATACAGTCACCTTTTAGTATTTGCCTCAGCCTTACACTAGTAGAAGCTGTCCACAGCTGTAATAAAGCCGTCACTTACACAATTAAAAGCTATTTCTGACGGACAAAAGAAAAGGTCATCATTTACTTTAAAGATCATACAAGTAAACCAACTCAAGTAGAGGAGAGCTGAAGCTAAATGTGATGGGCCAAATCCTTTACCAATTCAGTTCGCCGGTCTAAAGTATCTCTTGCCGGCTTACACCAATGACCTGTCTGGTTTCGACAGTCTGAGGCCTCAACCCGCCATACATGAGTGGTAATAATAAATAATGATTTCTCACAGTGCTCAAAAGACCATGGCAGAAGATTCCTTTTCCTTATTTATTCAATTTTCTTATTAATATCTGTGATAAAGTTATAACAGGGAGAATTTTACTAAAAAGAATAAAAAGAACTTTCATACTTTAATCAAGAATTTTATCTTCTTCGTAACATTACAGCATCGAGTTGCAGAAGAAAATCCACATCAGTCTTCACTCCCAAGATGAACATTTTTTTTATTTGTTTCAATAAATTTTAAATAAAAATATCTTTATCCCTTTTCCCGAATTTCACCTTCAAGACTTAGACGTTTTGACTCTGTGAAGATTACATTTAAATGTACATAGCTGTTTGCAGAATGTGTAAGTTATTTGTACATATTTTTTTCTTGTAAAATCAGAGAAGATTGAGCCACTTAAATTTATTTTTTTCTTATTAATTGAATAATTTATTTATATTTTATTCAGTTTCATTATCATTTTGTCATAATTTAGTCGTAATGTAATAATTTATTTCTATAATTGGCAGATCTCAATTTTTAGTTATATTTTATTGTGATAATTTTATGATGATGTGTAGTCAATAATATTTATTTTTGTAAATATATTTTCTTATTATACATAGCCTAAACAAATCATTAATTTAAACTAGACAGTTTTTGTAATTTTTTTCTGTTTCGTTATGAAATCATGTTTCTTTTAAATTTTTATTGTTTTTTTTAGATTTTTTGCCATAAAAAAACCTTATTCTTAGTAGAGTGGTCCAAAAACCTGGTAGGCGTTATATTCTTGGTAACATTGAAGAAGAGTCTAGATAGATATTTAGATCCTTCAGGTCTGTCTTTCCCTTGTCAAATTGTTCTATATTTTTGTTATATAAAATATGGATCTACAGAACCAGCTAGCTAACTGCTTATTTTTTATAACACACTGTAAATACATTATAAATCAAATATTGATAATACTGTACAAATACAACGTCTAATAATGTATACTAAGTGAATGTTTGAAATTACTTTTGGAAAAAAAAGATGACATTGTATTGTATTGTATTGTATTATATTACTATGTACTGTATATCAAGCTGATGACATATGGTTTCTAACACTCTGTGTAAAGTGGGAATAAAGTTGAGAGTTCAAATGCTAAGATTATAAGACTAAACATATACTGTATATTTTTAATTTCTTTAATTATTTGATACTAAAATAACAAAACTAAATTTTGATATTAACAACAAATCTATATTTTTTCTTTGATAATGTCTACAAGGGTCTGCTACGCATTACTTTGCTTTGTAATCATGCAACAGTTTATCAACATAGACATGTCCTATGTTGCATATGAGATTATGTTTACCTTTCCAGTGTTCTTTCCACACTTTGATTATAGCTTTGCTTAGTCTATTCTTATCTGACTTAGTGATGACTCCTCGGAAGTTAGCAATCATTACTTTCTGTGGGTCGACAGATAAATGACTTTGGTAGGGAGTAATAGGCAATTCATAATTCATTAATACATCTTCTAGTACTGGTGCTGAGATGCCTCCATCTTCATTTTCAGGGATTAAGCTACCATTTACAAACATTAAGTATTCAATATCTTCTACATCCAATCTTTAAATAGAAAGAAAATACAGTTATAAAATTGATACATCAACTATTTAATATGAATAACAAATATAATTAGAAAGATTGACTGAATTTATAGAAGTTTGAGCAGAAATATATTTTAGCATAAAGTAGTAGCGGGAAGAGATGAAGAGGAGGAAGAGGAAGAGTAGGGATAGGAGTAAGAGTCATTGTCTCAGTAGTAGTAGCAGTAATATAGTAGTAGCAGCAATGTTGCAGTAGTGACAGAAGTAGTGTCTACAGCAATGGCAACGGTTGTAGTAGTAGTAGTAGTGTTCTCATTCTATTATTGTTATTGTTATTTTCATCATTATATCATCATCTCATCATTACCACTACCACCATCCCTACATCAACATCACCTTCACCACTTCCACCTCATCATCCCCACCACCACTCAACATCATCATAATCATCACCACCACCACCCCACATAATCATCACCCCCTCATCATCATCATCACCACCACCACTCCCACATCATCATCATCAACACCACCCCACATCATCATCATGACCACCACCCCACCTCCACATATCATCATCACCACCACCACCACTCCCACATCATCATCATCATCCACATCATCATCATGACAACCACCACCCCACCCTCACATCATCATCATCAACACCACCACCACTCCCACATAATCCACACCATCATCATCACCACCACCATCACCACCCCCACATCATCATCACCATCCCAACATCATAATCATCAGCATCACCACCATCCCCCACATTATCATCATCACCATCATCATTATTATCATTGTCATCACCACCACCATTATTACTATTATTTTAATTAGTTAAATCCTTGAATTAATAGGATATAAGTTACATATTTTAATTAGTTAAATCCTTGGATTAATAGGATATCGGATTTTTATCTATTATAATTATGAGACTATGAGTTATTAAATAAAATATTACAACATTATATTAAACTACACATTAAATTGTAACAAACATTAGAATATAGGCTTAAAATCAATTTATGATCTGATTCCATTAATTATAGGTAAGCTATACTAACATTATGTTCTTATTTAAGTAACTACAAATTTATTTGAATTACTATTCAATCTCTTGAATATACTCCTGCTTGGGTGGTAATAATATTAGGAATACTTTAAAAAGTATTTGTCAAAGTTTATTGTTAACAAGATTCTTCTTCTTTAAGATAATGGTTTCATGTTGAATGTATTTAGAGCATTTCATAATCAATGGATTGATTTTCAACAATTTTTCTAAAGTCTATTTTGTAACTGACTATAATAATTATACATTTTATTTGATTTATTATTAATGATGATCTGCACACAGTGACACATCATTCCATAATGGATATTATAAAAGGTCATTTTCATGATATGAATGTTAGCATCATGTCTCTCTTAAGTTTCTAAATAATAAACAATCTTTTTTGACTATAGAATTGACATGACTATTTCATTTAAGATTTTTTTTAAAACTCCATAACCCCAGGATATTAGTTCTTTCAACTTCTCTTAAAAAAAGAAGTCACTAATAGTTATTGTTGAGTGTATTTTCCGTTTTTAGAATTCAGGGATTATAATGAATACTTGTCTGGGTTAAATGTCATGTTTATTTGTTTTATTTAACTCACAATTGAGTTGTTAATGCTGAGTTAAAGTTGTTTTATTTCCATCCATCCCAAAAAATATCTTTAGGTTATCCATGAACTTAACATAATAGTCTATGTCTGTGGTTACATCATTGACCATTATGACAAATATTAGCTCCCCCACCCCAGGACTGAGCCTTGTGGGATTCTGTTATCATATTCAAAGCTCAATGATGTTTGATCAAGTGGATTAATTAACCACTCAACAAAATTAAAAGAGACTTTAAAACGCGCTTATATAAGTATCATTTCTACCACGTTTTTGACATCTGCACATATATTTTTGTCATTACCTTAAATTGACCGGAAATTGGATCAAACTTCTAGAAATCGATCAAAAAAAAATTATTTCACCCTTTCATCATCATAGGGTTGGGGGGGGGGAAGTGAGTTTAATACATAGTTGGGGTTCAGGGTTAGGGTAATATTAGGACTCTAAATACCAAAAATAAAGCTGCTAGCCATCTTAACAGTACTGTACATGCGCAATTGACTAAAATGATACTTATATAAACTTGTTTCAGACTCTCAAAATTAATTCTATCTTAGGTTTTTTAAATAGGGTAGGTATAATGTTGTTCTTGTTGCAATTGATTTAGTTGTATAACAGAATCTTTGAAAATGGATGTAAAGCAGTTTAATAAATAAGTAAAATATTTGTGTGAGATACTAGAAGTTTGTTACAATCCATTTAGATACTTAAAACTAAAAACCATAACAACTGTTGTAAACAAGAAGATGATTGGCTATTGTATAGAGCAATTTCATTGGTTACAGATTAAAACCTTTGTATAGAGCAATTTCATTGGTTACAGA
>PXIH01S0008377.1:14261-25265 GCA_003024985.2 Euperipatoides rowelli | reverse complement strand
AAAATAGCCTTCGTCGGGCTACGTATAGTCTCTCTCATGGAGTTTCCCTCCCCCCTTGCTTTCACTCCATCCTATCTCGAGAAATACTATACTTTCCTAAAATAAGCTAAGTTGGCGCCTTAGTTCAATTCTTTCTCGGGTTANCCTGATAGAATTTACTAAGGCGGGACCTGCTTTGACTTAACGCCACTCACAAGACCATATACATATATTATTTCTAATAATCGTATATTATCTATAAATAGGTGAGTCGTCTAGCTTGGCAGTCCTATTTATGGCTTCAGTATGCAATCATGCTTACGCAGTTCACCTTGATACTAGCCATAAATACAACTCTAACTTGGAAATGTCTTTACTATCTCCATAGTACATGAAAATGGCGGATCGTCGCACAACAGTGGCAAGCCAAAGGCACGCACAAGCCCATAACAGATACTTTCACAGATCAAAAATACATGTTCCGGGGATAATCACCAAATAAACATAACATAGCCTCTGATTACACTTACATACAAATATATAAATTANAATAACTAATTTAGATATATCTATATGCAAGTNNATGNAAAGAGAGGCTAACCCAAAAGAAATACAATATTTATCGAANNAAGGGTCGATTTTGTGCCAATTTTATAAGAAGCTCTTAAGGGGACTAGAAACCAGCACAAAACGACGAGAAATTAAGGGAGAGCTAGCTAAACCCTAACTTAAATTAATTGTAGCCCGGACCGGCCTCATAGGAGCTAAAGAGGAGAAAGGGGGGGAACCACCCTTTATTATCCCCGTCCCGATAGATAGGACATGTACCACCCCTATCTCGCTTACGCAAAGGAAGGTCATCTGTAAAACACAAGTAAAAGATTAATAAAAATAGTAATCTCACTTTAATTTTCTGTAAGTTATTAATTATCTTTCAAAATTAGATAGGTTAGTAGTTTTATGCACATCTAGTAATGACATCTCTTTATTGGTCCCTCTTTCACGTCTTGCCTATTAGTTTTAGCAATGGCGTCTTGCTCCGACTTTAACAAAATCACTTGATAATTTGTTTCCTCCTTGCACCACTTAGATTTTATGTTTAAATCTTTTTATGTCCTTAAACTACTAACTATGCTATTATTTTTAACTAAACAACTATATTATATAAATTATATTAATTTGAATATACGAGCTCCAGTGCAGGTCCACCTGTCTAGTACCGGAAACAGAAGTCCACAAATTAACTGATAAAACAGTTGACAAATCGACAGTAGATTGCAAGCTCTATTAAATAAATTTTCCTCATTTGATGAAAGCATATGATAAATAGTGAAATAGAAGCTCAATTATTTTTAAAGGAAAATTCTGTTCCAAAATTAGTTGAGGCACGTTCAGTTCATTTTGCTCTTAAACCTCAAGTTGAGAAGGAAAAAAAAAAACTACAGGAACAAAGTATTTTGACCCCAGTCACCTTTTCCAATTGGGCAGCCCCTATTGTTCCAATAGTTGAACCCGATAAATCCTTAAGGTTATGCAGTGACTACAAGGTGGGGTTAAATCCAAATCTTAATATTCCAAAAAGTGCATTACTATTAATATACATCTGACTATTTTTCAGAAATCCATGGATCAAATCTTATCAGGTTTGCCAGGAGTGACATGCTTTCTCGATATTTTATGTTCAGGGAACACTATAGACGAACATTTCCAAAATGTAGAATTATTATTTGAAAAAGGCAGGTAGGTATTCATCTAAAAAAGAATAGATGTAAATTTTTTTATGAAAGAAGTTAAATATCTACAGTAGGTCACATTATTAATGGAGAAGGGCTACATCCAGCTCCAGGTAAATTGACAGGAAATTTAGGTCACATTATTAATGGAGAAGGGCTACAACCAGCTCCAGGTAAATTGACAGGAAATTTAGATGCACCCCCCCCCCCTGAAAGATGTAACACAACTGCGTTCATTTTTAGTCTTAGTCTTAGTTACTACAGAAAATTCCTACCTAACCTATCTATAGTATTAACTCATTTAAACAAACTCTTGGAAAAGAACCAAAAATGTTATTGTAATGACCAACTAGGCAAAGATTTTAAACAGGTCAAGAACCTGGTAGTCTCCCCAAAAGTTTTAACACCATTTAAGTCAAATCTACCTAGTATAACAGCATGCGATGCTTCAGCATATTGCTTGGGAGCAGTAATATCACACATTTTCCTGATAGCTCCAATAGACCAATAGCTTACGCTATTGGTCTACCCTATCCAAGATAGAGCAAAAATATGCTCAGATAAATAAGCACTTATTTGATAAAAAAAATTTAGTTGATCAAGATCACAAGTCTCGTACTGGAGCATATTCTGCGGTGCCAGTCTTAGCCAGGTGCTTAGACAATTGAGACTATAACACTGGGCACTGGTGCTATCAGCGTATGATTACAATATCGTCTTTAGGAAATCTAAGGAAAATGCCAGCACATGCCCTTTCCCATTTACCAATCACTAACAAAGTAAAACGTGATCCAGAAGAAATACCTGGTGGCATTTTTATGTTGGAAATAATGGATTCTTTTCCAGTAAATTTCTAACGACTAGGAAACCATATTGTCATAAGTCTATAGATTTACAACCAGGCTGGCCAATGTCGGATGCTTTATTCAAAAAGTTAAAGGAATTCTTTAATAAGAAGGATGAATTGTCAATTATACATACAAGGGTAGTGATTCCACATAAACTTCAAGAAAAAGTATTACAGGAATTAGCCTACACGTGGTATAATAAAAATGAAGATGCTCACACACAGTTATTTTTGGTGTCCTGGTTTAGAATCGGACATCTTAATATGATGTATATAAAACTCGACTGTCTGTCCGTCCGTCTGTCTACTTGGTCCTTATGCATTCCCACAGTTTTGAAGCTACAGACCTGAAATTTGGCACAAATGTCTCCCTCTACTCTGGCCAGCTTATAGGCTATTTAAACTTGACCTAGGGGGGTGGCGGGGAGCAAATGACCCGGTAGTGTTTAGCATACTTTAAATATAACACAAAATTGAAATTTGGCTTGTAGGTGGGTTCCATAGTGTAGATAATGAAAATTGACTTTGGGATTTTTGGGGGGTGAGGGGGAGGCAAATGACCCGGGAGTGTTTTGCATACTTCCCAACAGGGGGTGGGGAGCAAATGACCCGGTAGTGTTTAGCATACTTCCCAATATAGCTCAAACTTGAAATTTGGCATGTAGGTAGGTAGGTTCCATAGTGTAGATCAGTGGTGTCAAACTCGCAGCTCGCGGGCCGCATGCGGCCCTAAGCAATTATTTGTGTGGCCCAGGCCCAGCCAATTACAGTATGCTAATATCGCGTCACACAGGCACACCATTTCTGAAAAAAGCTTAAAATTATTCAGTGTCTGGTATGTTAATGTTCAAGAAAAAATATTCCTATTTATTTAAATGTATTATTTTAAACAATTTTAACAATTATTAATTTATTTCAGTCCTTTGTATTCAGCATGTCTCTATCAAAGAAATAAATGAAAAATTGCTGACGAACATAGAAATTTTCAATAAAAGTGGGAGTTGGAGCGTTTAAATGAAAATTGATTATGAAGCTTTCCTTTTTTTTTTTGCGGCCCACATAAACTTAAACCTTGTTATTTGACCCACATCAGGTTTTGAGTTTGATACGCTTGGTGTAGACAATTAAAATTGACTTTTGGATTTTTTGGGGAGTGAGGGGGGGGGGGGATGACCCGGGAGTGTTTTCATACTTCCCAACATAGCACAAATTTGAAATTTGGCAAGTGGGTAGGTTTCATATTGTAGACAATGAAAATAAACTGGATTTTTTTTGGGGGGGTGGAGGGGGAGCAAATGACCCGGTTGTGTTTAGCATACTTCCCAACATGGCAGAGACTTAATATTTGGCATGGGGGTAGATTCCATAGTGTAGACAATAGATTCCATAGTGTAGACAAACTTTTGCATTTTTTTGGGATGGAGGGGGGGATAACAGAACAAAGGACACCCGGGCAATGCCGGGTACTAAAGCTAGTTAATTAAAAAAATGCAAGCAATGTACTTTACAGGTAACCAATCCAACTACACTCCTGGTCCTCGGCAAAGGATCCATATTGACTTTGCTGGTCCTTTTAAAGGCTCAACCTTCTTAATAGCTGTCGATGCATTCAAAATAGCCAGAGGTAACAATTAAATTCCACTACTGCCAGCAAAACCAATAGCATATTAAATTCATGGTTTGCAGGTTCGGCTTACGAGAGCAATTAGTCTTGGACAGCGGCACACAATTCGATTCTAAAGAAATCCAAATTTTTTGCAAAACATATACAGTAGTATAAGACATAACAAATCTGCAGCATATACAACACAGCCACAAATGGACAAGCAGAGAGATTTGTTAAAATACCAATACTAAAATAATTTTTGAAAAAAAAAAACCTGCAGATCATTCGGTAATTGCATTTAAGTCACCTATCTGGTCCTGATCTGAATCCTGATGTTGCCTGTTACGGAATGCTGTCAAAGATGGCATTCTTTTTTTTATAGAATAAATTATTTGTATTTCACACAAAAGTGTATTTCTCATTTGATTATCATAGGGTTGGATAATTAGTGTATTTTATATGTAGTAGGAGTTAAGGTTCAGGGTACGGTACCGGTAGTGGAAAGGTTGAATTTCTAAAACAAAATAAAAAAATGCTCTGATATTGTATTATAAAAATTTTTTTTTTTTTAAATCTCGATAGGTCACATGAATGAAACTATTTCGGTTTTAATTTGTGATTTAGTTTGTTTTTATTTATTTTGAAAAATGAAATTAATCTTATAGTTTCTTAATTTTAAAAAATTTAAAATGATAATTATTTATTACAGTAAAGGAAATTTTTAATATTATGGTCATAAAATCACATTAATTTTTTTCATGGATAAATTCGCAGTTCATATGGTAGTAGCTAGATTGTTTTCCGGGAAACATCGATCTTCTCGTAATTTTTATAGAAGATTGAAATTATCCCATATCTCACTGCATATTTGTGGAGGGATGCTTGATCTGGTGAATAAACTATATCAGACCGTGTGCTAAAAGGCGTTTGGCTTTTTAGTTTGCGATTTGTGGTTTGTTCACCAGATCTAGTAGTATTCCGAAAAAAAAAAAAAATAGTTGTGGGCAGATAACGGATTCAGACCAAAAATTTTCTATAAATAGATAAGTAAATACAGACATGCATTGCATTAACGTACACAATGCGATTAAGAGTGAAATAATTTTATGTTTCGCACTTGGACCTATAAAATTACGTGTTTTTAAAATAAACATGAAAAAAATAAAAACAGCTCATAGTCAGCTCTCAACAAAAACAAAATGCCTAATACAGCAAGTTCTTTATAAGTTTTTTTTTTTTTTTTTCAAATTTTAAAATCTACTTTATCTTAGTACAAGGGACAAACTCCATTACTATTTTATTTTAGCTAAAAACACTGCTNAATTCGTTTTATCCTTTATTATATTCTTTAAAAAAAAAATAGCCTGTTTTTTATCATCCCAGTCAAGTAAACAATGAAGTTTATTTGAACGATTTNAATTCGTTTTATCCTTTATTATATTCTTTAAAAAAAAAATAGCCTGTTTTTTATCATCCCAGTCAAGTAAACAATGAAGTTTATTTGAACGATTTCAAATGGGGAACTCATATTGATAGTATCATTTCAAACTTTTCCAAAAGACTATTTATCATCTATAAATTAAAAAAACTTAGAATAGATATCAATACCTTGACATCGGTTTATATTACTTATCTTAGGCCAGTCCTCGAATTTAATTGCTACATATGGAATGCAGAACATACCAAAAAATTGGAAGCCTTTTAGAAAAGAATTTGTAGGGTCATTTTGGGTAATGATTTTTCTACCTATCCGAACGCCTAATATTGCTTAACATTAAATCTTTGGAGGAACACAGACGAGATCTCCTTGAAATCCGCTAAAAACTTTTTCAACACCTTTGATATATTCTTGCCTAAAAGAAGATCTTTGATGACTCGTATTAATACAAGATCTAGTAAAAAATTTTATACCCCCTTTATCAGAACTTGTAGATACAATCTTTCTCCCCTTCCTTCTTTCATTAGATTAATTAACTTAAATAATTAATGTATATTTCCTTTTTTCTTTTTTTTTTGTTTAAATCTATTTCATTATCCTTTCTGTAAACATAAACCCTAACCTTCGAGGCAAAGTTTATGTACAAATTCCTTTATAACCTTTGTTCAATAAATAAACCTAGATATATATAGTTCATCTAAGTCTGTGTCAATCTGTTAATCCTGATCTCTGCTTGCAGAAGTATAACGATCTTCGTTTTTAATAGCTGATTTTGTAGCAGGAGAATCTCATTTCTTTAATGAATAAACATTTTCAAGCTCTTTTGCAGACAATTTCTTTTGTTTTTTTAATAGTGAAGAAGAATTATCTGCCACTAAAACATTTTTATAACTAGAATAGGCTAACAAAATTTGATATAAAAATAAAATACAACACTATTTGTATTTTAAGACTTTTTATAATTGAAACATCAACATTATTAAAATTACAATTATTTTATGAAATGAGGAAATCGAAACAGTTTTAAAATCAATTAAGCTGGCAAATTCCGATCATCCACTCACTTTTCCAATTTTGGTTGTAGACATTTATTTATATAACTTATGAATAAATGGAAAAACTTCCCATCATTTGCCCTATGATTTGACAATTCAAAGAAGAAAAGACAGCAATTATTGTACTTCACATGTGAATATAATTTGAGCTACGTCGCCAATCAATTCTAGTTTTGGTTTCTCACTAGACTATTTTATGGTTTAATTATATTATTTTTTTAGTTGCTAACTAGTTATTTTTTTAACCTAAACAATATTTTTTAAATATATTTTTCTAAAATAAACTAAAATGAATATCGTAAACAAAAGGATCATAATTCGGTAAACTTCGGCTTCTTGCGGAAACTTTCTTATACATATTTTTGTAAATTGGGTGTCAAAAGAAAATATATACAGTACATATATTATTGGCATTGACCAAAAATCATTACGCGATCAACCGATAAATCAAAATCGATAAGAGCGTAGCCTGAATTCTTCCCCATACATTTATTATTTGTTTAAACAATGAAAATTATTATTAACTGCCTTAAATTTTTATCATTCTGTTAGAATTATTTAGAGATTTAATTCATATTTTTGAAAATATAACGTTAAAATCCGAACTTAATGTTTTTCTGCTTAAATTGTAATTCTATGTTTGTTCACCTTTTAGACCTTGAAAACGGCAAATATGTGAAAGACAGAAACTATAATTGGAATTATTTTAACATAAATAATTATTTTCAAGTTAAATGCATTTAATGGTTGTTTGAAGTTTCACTTCTTGTTAGAATTACTTCAAGTTTTATATATTTAGTGGTTTTTTTTTTTTAATGTCTAAAATTAAGTATAATGTATGCACAATTGCACATAAATGAAGAATAAAATGCAATTCACTTATAATAATTATTGACTGACATTTTAGCACCAGGAGCTATCACAACTAAAATCCTTTGATGTTTAGCTTTTTTTATACATCCGCCCCCGCCCCTTTTTAATTTGCACTTTCCAGAACTACCCCCTCCAATAGGATTTATTTAATAAAATATTTTAATAAATAAAAAGAAATGACCAATTTCAAATTATTTTCTAAACACATTTTAATAAATCATTGAAAAATAATTATCAAATCAATTCCCCCTCCCCCCCTAAAAAATTCATTTTATTTTTTATTAGAGCCAATTTCATTTGACACAAACAATTCAAGTATAGTGAGGGGGGGGTGAATGGCTCTGTTCTAGACAAAATGCCTTGCCCTTTTGGGAAAATTTTACATGGGGCCCTTTTTAAATTCTGCAGGAAACACTACTTAAACATAAATAAGCCTAAATCTTACAAATTTGATTAAATAATTAATTACAATATAACATTTCCACATTTTAAAGTTATTGGTAGGTTTATTCTATATGGGAATTTTCTAATACCAGTATTTAAAGTTTTATTTAAAATCATACTGTACATTAAAATCCTTGACCCTTCCCCGAAATTCAGGAATTCTGTCCAACCAGGCTCCGTCCCTGTCTTGCCCTTCCATCCCCGATATATATATATATATATATATATAGAATATATCAGTATATACACTGTATACATTATACTGTATATAATATCAAAGTGTTCATTTAATTTAATTTTTTACTTAAAAATTAATACGGTGAGCCAAAATTTGCATCAAGAAGAAAGAACAATTTAATTTGTAAGTGATAAATTTATTTATCAGAACATAAGATCATCCATTTGTGAGATGACTCCTCTCATTCCCTTCTTCTAGAGATTGATGGAAATCTAGCTAGACAATGTACAGTACATATACATGGAAATATAAATTTACACAATTCTGTGTTATTAGCCACAAAAATATGGCTTCCTATGTTTTACATAACTTGATGATAAACAAAATGTGATAAAATTACTAATCATTTAACTCACACATAACTGATCTAGTAATCTGAACAGTTTGAAACATGACTATGAAATAAAAACAGTAGTTTTGCTCTGCGGAATCTTGAATATATAGCCGTTACTTTTAGCACATGAACAATTAGAATCAGCACTTGTAAGTCACTTTTTATGCATTTATTTCTCAAGAAAGAATATGTTTCAACAACTTCATATTTTTTTAATATTGTCATTCATTTCCATACTCTGATTTTTATATTTAAAACTATAATCCTTATTATCAGTAATATATTCTTTTGTGAGTGGCTGAGAAGCATTGGTTTTGTAATCTTCATCATCGCTGATTGGATTCTCATAGATTGCATCATCTGAGCGTGACTCTTCATGAGTTCGATAGTGAACTTTTCTTTGACGCAGCCAAACAACAAATATAATGAACAAAATTAGAATAATTAACATTCCTGTCAGTACAACACCAATCTGAGATCCAATACTAAGAGAGATGTAATCGAACAATGGATCACAAACTGTCAAGTCATCCTCTACTAGATGATAAAGCAATTTCCCCGATAGCTTATCAGGTCTACTGCACGATGGACAATTAGTAAAATTGTTTTCACAAATATCGATGTAAAATAGAAATGTTTTTAACCAATATAGCATTGGTAAAAGATGGCAATCACATGACCATGGGTTTCCTTTCAAATAGATTTTTTGCAAAGTTTTCATTTCATGAAATTTATTAATGACTTCCTGCGACAAAGTTGAAAATCTGTTATCAGAAATATCAAGAACCTCTAAGTTTTTGACATGATAGAGCAGCCTAGACGATATTACAGACAGATGATTCCTAGCTAAGCTAAGAATTTTTAATTCGCTAAGATTGTCAAAAATGGTATTAGACAATGTTTTCAGTCCAACATTTTCTAAAATCAATCGCTGGAGGTTATCCATATTTTGAAATAAATGATCTAAATAAAGATTATTACCACTTAGGTCAAGAAAAGTTAAAATTGATGCTATATTTTTAAAAATATCTGAATGGATATGTGTTATACGATTATATGAAAGGTCTAATCCACTGATAAAACACTCGGCAAAAACTTCTGGTGTTAAACTAATGTTTTGATTGCCTGATAAACCCAAATGTTGAAGCATTAAACCTCGGAATATATATGTTGGGATATATGATATATAATTATTATCTAAATAAAGCGAGGTCAGGTTTCTCAATTTCTGAAAATAATTAGGAGGGATACTTTTCAATAAATTATTCTGAACATAGAGAATTTCCAAATTGGCTATTTGAAATAAACGCTGTGGTAAAACTTGTATTCCACAACTATTTAGACTCAGTGATTTCAACATTCTAGTATCTTGAAAAATATCAAGATTTAAATTTGTCAGAATATTGCCATCCAAAATAAGCGTTTCCAAGCTGTGAAGACCTAACAGAAATCGAGGGGGAAGGTCAGAAATGTTATTCCATGCCAATGAAAGTATTTTCAGTTTTGGCATTTGAATAAAAACGTGGGAAGAAAGTGAGGAAATTTGATTGCTATTTAAATACAATTGTTCCAAATTTCCAAGACCAATGAAATTATTCTCTAACAAGAATCGAATGTTGTTATGAGATAGATTTAAAATACGTAGTTTTTCAATGGCTTTTGTGTAAAATGAATATTCACCAATAGCTGGCACACGAGAATATGATATATGAATCTCTTCCATGCTAAAAAATCTGGTAAAAATTGGTCCCATATTAAGTTTGTTAGGATTGCTAACTGGTGCGGAAATATTAAGAATATTGGTATCAGTTTCTACATCATGTAAAGGCATTGCCGTTAGTCCACCTTGATCACAGTTTACTCTTTGTCTCTCATCAGCAATTACGTCACAGATGCACTGCCTGGGACATCTTTGGGCCAATACCATATAATTCCAAGTGACAAAAGAACAGATTATCCATGAACTTTTCAACATCTTGTTTTTTTTCTTTAGATTTCTGAAACAAATAAAATAAAAATTAATCATGTTTATATGTAGAATTAGTTCATATTTAAATAGTCAAATAAAAAATGGATCACATAATTTAGGGCTGCATAAACAAGTAATTGTTTATAAAATATGTAAACAGAGAATAATTCATTTTGATAAAGGAGTGTCACTAGGAGTAACACTCCTTTATCAAAATGAATTTTAATTTGAATATAATAGCTTTGGGTAAAAATTAAGCTTATCTTTAAAAATAAATCATGCAGGCTTGTAAATTTGAAAAAAATTATTATACCGTTGTTTAATCCAACCTGTCCCAAAACCATAATTCACTACTGTATTAGGGGAAGTGGGGGGAATACCGCGCACCTAAGTAAGATTCGTTCTTATGGCAAAATGGTTAAAGTTAAGATAAATGTTTATACATGAAAATGATCCTTAGTTATCCTACTTTTAAATGTATATACACA
>PXIH01S0008368.1:2670-12723 GCA_003024985.2 Euperipatoides rowelli | reverse complement strand
CTAATTTTGCCTTTGTAAGATTAGCAGTTATGATGTAGCCATGCATTAATACTTACTATGGATGTACTATTTGCAACATATAATTTTGTAAACTACTCTATTATTCTTGGCCTATTTCTCATTATGGTTTCACAATTGATTAGACCACCTTTATCAATTGTAATTAATTTTATCATTTTTGGTACAATGATTTTGAAATTGTGATGACTTCACATTTAGAAACACCTAATGGTATCCTAAATAAAGATTGGTTATAATTTTATTAGTTGCAAAAACCAAGGGGTTTCTATAACTCAGCATTCATTTCATAAATAATCAAATGCTTCCACTGGAGATAATGTTGGAGTATCAGAAATAAATTGTAGGAACAAAATATTTATTTGCAAATTTAAAAATTTGTAAGTTTTTTTCATTATTATTATTTTAAAATTAAATCAAGCGATTTTAATATGTGGTTTTTTTTACTAGAAATAATGTTTTACATCTAACCTTAATTTAATAAAAAAAAAAAACTTTTAAAAACTTGTCTTTTATAGTTCAACAAAGGTTCGACATCATGTTTCAATATGGAATATCAGTTTTGTTTTTCAACATGTTTAAAGACTTCAGTATTGGTTTTCAGAATGGATTAGTTTAATTTAATTGTTATACTCTAATGGATTCTAATTTTAAAGATTTATATTTGGAATTTATTAGATTAGTCTTCGTGGAATTAAGTTTTTCAATAAGAAAAAAAAAAAGAGGTGTAGGGGGGAATGGGAAAATAATGGAAATTATATTGTACAACATACTGTATGTTTTATCAATGGCCTTATATATATAGGCTATATATATATATATATATATATATATATATATCGTACCACTGTCTGTCTGTGACGGTCAGACTCGATCAATGTTTGCAGTACCACCAAGCAAGTGTGTTTTAGACAAACACAGCTACCAATCGGACATACCAATTACTAAAAACAAAATTTAGAATACTAAGCTGGCTTTACCAATTTCTCACGATCAACTATCTACTGTGGGGTCACCTCAATCTTATTCAACTGAATTAGGCCAACAACCCGAAGGGTCGACCTAAGTTCTATCATAATATGGTTGAAGACCCCACAAGTCCAATCAAAGCTGCTGACCATAAGAGTCCAGCAACATGACTCAGGCCTCACTGATCAGGACATGATAAGGAAATAGATTCTGCCTTTATTTTGAAGCTCTTATAAATAGTAATACCGTATTATAAAGACCGAATTATTGAACAAAAGCTAAAATTGGCATCACTAAACAAACAAGTTAGCTAAGTGAAATTAAGCAGACAGAGTGTGATAGATGGTAAACCTGGTTATCAATAAAATAATATTAAACATCTTCCAGCAGCTGGAAATTACTCAGGTTTTTTTCTCACGTGCCTAGAACCAGATATGGTAAGGTTGCATGAGCAGTAAAAAAAAAAAAAATAACACCTTTGCAAAGCAAAGAAATGATCAAATTCGGATGAAAAAAAATGAAAGGCATTGTTCCCAGTTGGGCTTTAACAGCAAAATATTTTTATTCTTTTAAACAAGCCAATAACATTTATGAAAAAAAATAATAAAACACGCATTCAACTAAATGAGCAGCTCATTTTGTAATCTCTAAACAAGGAAATTTATACTGAGTAAGTACTTCATAACTAAAGCTCAGTTTTTATTATAATTATAATTACTTAACTGTTTACTTCTAACTAAGCTAAAATCCTGAAAAAAAATCTATATATATATATATAAATTAAAAATAAAAAAATCATTTTGGCAATATTAATGTCGTGTAAGGGTGGGGGGTTAAATATCAATTTTCCTAGAATTACACAAATAGGATATAAATAAGAATAATTGTCAATTGCAGTTTATAAAAATGTCCAGTATATTCGTTTTTCATTCAGGATGACTCAGGATTGGATTTGGATGGGAACGGCAGTTTGCGGAGATGCTGTAGGTGATGTCGGAAAGCTAATGCTATGAATAAATAAGTAGGATTTCAATTTTATTTACATAAGGATTAAAAAGTGATGAACTGTTAAATATTTTTCATAGATTTTGGTTTATAGCATTCTCAGCAACTATTTTTAATGAAGATCGGAAGTTTTGCAGGAGCTTGCTTAAATTATAAAAACAGTAGCTCAAAGATACAACTTAACATTCAAAAAAGAATTTAGCTAATGAACAATGTAATAATTTTTATTAAAATAAGAATTTATTCATAACAGTATTGTGACTAATCACATACAACAGAGCCTCTATTTGAGTTTTAGTTTGGTTTCTAAGATATGCAACTCAAATTCCAACGACTAATCGAGTATTAAATTTCCATAGGAGTACATTGAAATGTAAGAGATAGATTACTGCAGAGTTTTCCAAATAGGGTTCCATGGAATCTTGGAGTTCCAAGAGGTGAACATTAGGGCTCTACGAGAAAATTACATTGCAATAACATTTAAATCTTACAAAAAAAAAAAAAAAGGAATANAAAATCTATTTAAAATTGATGGATTGTAATTACAGCAATGTGTACCTGACTGCAAAAGCTAAAACTGCACAAAGAAGATATCCTGTACTACATACAGTATTTTTTTTTTTTACCATAGTGTATAAAAGAAACAAACTTTTCCATAGAACCCTTTGCCATGGAACCCTTTCAAACTCATTAAAAATTTGTGAAACTACAATTTGGCTCCACTAACATTTATTGAAATTCTCCTGCACTGCCCCATAAAATCTTCTCTGTGCTGTTTTAGGTTTTGCAGTCAGGTACACATTGCTGTACTTACAATCCATCAATGTTTAAATAATTTTTTATTAATTTTTTAATATTTTAATGTTATTGTGATGTAACTTTCTCAAGGAACCCTAAGTTTCACCCCCTGGAACCTCATTTTTCCATGGAACTTTATTTGGGAAACACTGCAGTAATCTATCTCTTAGGCTGGTGCTCCACTGGACAATACAGGACGTGACGATGACTCTCGTGGCCTTCAGGTAAAAATAAATAAGTGTCGCATACAATGTGCGTTACCTCGCGGTATTTTTTAAATTTGGGTGCAGCTCTTGCTTTTTTGGATACATAACTGGCTGCACCTTCATTGTTTACAATCCACACAACAAGATGAAGGTAACATAACTTGCTTGTTTTGCACTTTTACTGAGTTTGTTGGTCATCTCTTAAACCAAATACGAGTTACAGCTGGTCAATTCCANAATTTATATATACATGTAATTTTGTTGGCTGCATAAACTTTAAAGATTGAAATAAAATAAAACAAAGTGGAACCTTTGGTTAATTAAACCTGATTATCAACTATTTTTTTAATTCAATAATTTTACTGAAAAGATTGCCACTGTATCTGAATATTTTTTTAAAAAATAGAACATCTTGCACTAAGCACGCACGTATTGAGAAGAAGAAAAATAATCATTTATAAAAATAGAACATCTTGTGCTAAGCACGTATTGAGAAGGGGGAAAAAAATCAGCCGTGCGCATTTTTGTATAGTGTATTAGCATCAATATAGAACACATACAGCATAGCACTCGCACACGTTACCGACAGAATACTATAAAAAGAAATGGAAGGAAGAGGACGGCGCTCATTCCATATGTAGAAAAGGCCAAGTAAGGCCATATTTTAGGAACCAAACTGGCCTATAACTCAAATCGAGGCTTTGGTGTGTGTGATTAGTTACAATACTGTTATGAATAAATTTTAATAAAAATTATTACCAATGTCCGTTAGCCAAATAATTTTTTGAATGTTATCTTTGCTCTACTGTTTTTTAATTTAAGCAATGGCTTTAATTTTTAATATACTATTTTTAATTGTTAAAAGACAAAGTATTTTTTTCTCTAAAACATTAACTTTGTTTACTTTGAGAAGGAAATGAGATTTTCCTTTTTTTTTTAAAAAAAAAAAAAAAAAAAAGCCTAAATCCCTTTATTATCCTAAATCGTTTCTGTAATTGCTAAAACTTTTCAGCTAATCTTCAGTCTAGCCTTACCTTTTCCAATGCAAAAATAATAGGATTATCTGAGAAGCTTTTTGTTTCTGCATGAGTTAAAAATAAAATAAAATAAAATGCAGTTAGAAAGCTTCCATTCTTTTAGTTTCTGATAATATATGCAGATCAACATTTACATGAGTGTTGAAGAAAAAACTATTGAGGAATTGGAGGGGGGGGGGGTGGATATTATTTCTAAATGCTCTGCGAGTATGATGTGTCTGTCAATATTGGTTTTTATATTTGAACCTTTTCTAATTATTTTTGAAAAGAATTTTGAGAAACTCAAAATACAAAGCAACCCAGTTGTTATGATTTGGCTAAGCAAATTGTGAAGTGTAAATTGAAAATAAGAAGGAGAGGTCTTTTATTTATGAAGTAAACAAAACCACATACTCATTTTAGATTAACCACTGAAGCATCAAATATCAAAGAAGACATTAAAAAAAAAACAGAAAAGCTTTCAATAATAATAAAAAATTATGTGTAATAAATAATTTGTAATAGAATCTACTGTATTACAAAATTAAAGTGCATTATTTATCTGCAGCTGTTATTCATTTCAAATAAACTGGGAAAAATAAAGCGTGTATTTTTGTTTCCATTTTGGAGATATTAGGTAGACCTGTGTTGACTAGCGTCTAGGTAACAAACTTTTTTTTCCCCCTCCAAAATGGTGTATGCTTTTTTTTATTATTATTTAGAGTTCTAACCCTAACCCTGTACCCTAACTACATGTGGAATTCACTAAGCCCTGACCTTATGACAAAGAGGTGCAATATACTTTTTTTTTAATAATATGATACTTCCAGTGGCCCTACCGTTAACCAATCAAGGGCCGTCAACGGCGAGTTTTGAGAGGAATAAGCAATGGTAAGTTTGATACTTAGACGCTAGTCTGTTGCACCACTTTTCAAGAATTTAAATAAAATTAATTTATATTTTATTATTGAATATCAATTAGCTTTAAAGCAATGCCTAAATGAAACAAAGGATTTAAAATTTAAAAAAAAATATCTCTTTCCTTTTTTTGTTCATCAACATGACAAAGACTTTTAGGCTTTATTCGCATGGACACTTTATTTGCAGCTGAACAGTACCATTCACATGTACATTTTCATCTGCACTTGACTAGCGCACATGAATGTTGTACATTTTCATCTGCTCTTGACACAAAAGAGCCAGTAGTCTGATATTGATTGAGCATCCGTTGAACCTTATTCATTGTCCTTGTGAACGTGAACCTGGTTCAACTGCAATTGAGCCATATTAAATTGGTTCTTGTGAGATCTTTACGAGTCATAACTTTTCTGTTTAAAAAATTGCTTATTAAAATACAAATACCCAAGTTTTAATCTTAGTTTACGACAACACAGAATAAAATTGTAGTGTTAGTTTGCAGTATGGAAAAGGCGATTCAATTATGTTTTTAAATTTTGTGTTCTCAAATGTTAAGCACATCATAAAATGGCATTAATATATAAATCCGTAATCATCGTATACTGTATATGTTTCTTCTAGAAATTCAAAGTATTTTTTCAGCTCATCATTATTCCGTCATTATTAAACTTTAGCCTGAATTGATTTTTTTTCTCAGAACATATCACATAGATAAGCCTAATAATGTTTGTGAAATTGTTACATACACTTGAGTGTGAGGGATCAAAAGATAATGAGTAATTCATTAAAACAGGATTTCTGTTAGTTTATTTATTAATCAATTAGAAAAGAGAGAGAAAATAGACATGTCCGGTTATAAGTAAAATGTTTACACAAACTAAAATATTATATTAACTGATATTACATTAAGACAGAGATGTATTCTCATAGAAACTAATCGGATATGAAATAGAATTTTGTTCGCAGGGCTTGATATTAATTAACCTGGCCGAATTAGGAAAAAAAAAATGAACATTCAAATGCAACTCTTTGTTCTTGGTTGAGATATGGGTCATTCACAGTTGAACTAATTGCCAAGGTGAATGGGGACATTGTCTGGCTCTTCCACCAACCAATTTTTTAAATCATGTGTCATTGATTTTTTAACATTTATACATGCAGAACCAATGTAAAATTAAAGATTTCTGGATTTTGGAACATTTTATAACCTTCATATTGAAAACAAATAAACTTTGTATTGAGTTTAATTTCATAATTTATATTTAACTTTTGATAATTTTTCCATTAACCCTCAGAAAGTTTTAAGTCGGGAGTAGGTTACCCTCAGGGGGCTGGCAGTATCACTGACTGAAACGAAACAAACCCTCAGAAAGTTTTAAGTATATGAATGACTAATACATTCTTCAAAAAAAATAAAGACCTAAAATATATGACAATTTTCAGCAGTTTATCTAATGTAGGACTACTACAGTGTGTAGGTTTATGTAAGCATGATTAAAATTACACCATCATTCAGTTAATTGATGCCAATGATCAACATTTTATCATTGACCTATTTCAAAATATTGCCATTTTTATCACTCCAGCAAAATTTTGAACCATTTAAATCAATGCCTATTTATACTTTTTGAGTATGGAACATAAGATATATCATTATATTATATATACTATATATATAACGTAGTAAATACTTTAGCATTGAAATTGTTTATCAAAACATCCTTTTATAATATGTAAAATAAACAGGGATGTCAAATTGTTTTTAATATGATAGTAATTCTTATGATGATTTTGATTTTTATCTATGGGCAAAATGGAAGTATGGGATGGATAAATAAATGAATAACACAAATTACTTGAAATGCATGGTTAGGTTATAAAATGATTTAGCCTTCATTTTTTAAAATGTTTCAAACACCTATATAGCTAATATGCAATTTTGGTTTAATCAATTCGTTAAACAAATAAAATTTAGGGAAAATTGTTTACCCCTGTTAAAAATCATCTGAAAGATCACCACTAAGTATTTGCCTTATATTGTAAAAATGCCAGAATTCATAAAGCGGCCATATTGACAACTACTCACAAAAAAAAAATTAAGTCAAAAGCACGGTAATTTTTTGTGGTTTCCGTATAGTTTAATCTGTGAACGAATTGATGGGTTATAATTCTTCGCAGTGAGACTTAGCATTGAAATATTTTTCCACATAAAAAAAAAAATATATTTTAAAAACAATCACAACATTTGTATAGCAATATGTTAGTTTATGATAAAGTTTCACCTAAAGTCCAAAGGAGTGTTATTGTGGTGATTTCAGAAACAACCTACAATAAATATATTTTTATAGGGAAAAATCAAACCCTGATATCTTCAACCTATAATAAAGAGCATGATTAATAGGAAATAAATAATATACATTGATCACGTTTTATTTTAGTTTGGATTTAATTATAATAATCAATTAATTATGCATAACATTTTACTAAGAATCAAAGTAAATGAACAGAGTGCATTTAAATCGAATGTCAACAGTAACAATTTAATGTATGGGAATTTTTTTTAAATCAAACATACACATAAGATAATTTAGAGTTCTATAGCTGGATGAATGGCTTCTCTGGGTCCTTGTCTAGCTTGGTGGTCAACCTTTGGCTAAATAGGTGTTGGTGGCTCATGGTTTCAGCTCTATTAGGATTTCATTCCTTATGGTGGAAAAGAGTATCCATCTTATCAGGGAAAAGGCAATCAGTAGAATAATAATAACAACTTTCATTCAATTTTTTTTTTACGAGTTACGTATTCCACTCATTTGCTCAGATCTTTATATTGCTGTGTAATTATTCATTTATAAATTATGACTTTAATAAATACAAGGATCTATATAATTGTTCATCACTTGGCTTGCTTTATCATATGTCTATCTAGGGTTCAGTGGGTTTTTTTTTGTTTGTTTAACCCTTCATGTCTTACTGCTATTTATAATTAATTTATATTGTGTCTTAACTCTTTCCTCCCATGGCCAATCTACTTATTTCTAATGTAGGACTACTACAGTGTCTAAGTAGGAATTATTGAAAATTTCATTTCTGCTATCTATTTGATCATTCTTTGTTGCAAATATCATACTTTACAAAGTATGATAGCATAAATATGCACGCATGACATAAAACGTTTAAAATGACAGAGAAAGAAGACAAAAAAAAAGATAAATAGATATAACAGTGTTAAATTTAAAACGCTATGCATGTAATTACTATAATTCCATCCATCCATTTTTGCAATGAAGTAAACTCACCATACACATTTACCCAAGCTAATATCAATCTATTTTAAATATAAAAAAAAATGTGTTAAATAATTATCAGCATACATACCATTTAATATATTTAATTTAAACAAGTTCTTTTACATGTAAGCCTAAGTTTAACATAATTTTTTTAAAAAAAAATTACAATTTTTTATTATAATTTTATATTTGCCAACTGATTGTTCGTTATATTATTTGACTAATATTTTCCATGTTTTGCTGTGATAAGAGGAAGAATGGCAATTTTTTAACCATTAGTATATGTGTAGTCAGTCATTACTTTAAAGGTCAAATGTAACTGATTTTTTAATATTTTATTTATTGATTTTCAAAGATTTTTACTAAAAAAAAAATATCCACTAGAAAAAATAAAATAAAAAAATAGTTTCAACCTTCAAATTACTGCACTAGAAGATTGTGTTTTTTTTTTTTTTTTTTTAAAAATAGTCATTTACAATTCCATTTTCAAAATAATGTCTTTAGCTCCTCCCCCTTAAAACAACATTTTGTTATGTCAGTGTTGAGAAACAATAGCATATGCTATACTAAACTAGAATATTCGCTAACTTTTCAACTAAAGGCTGGAAATTCCATGAATTAATTGTTTAAATACTTGTAAAAAAATCATATTCCAATTCATCCTTTTTGCTATTATGGTCCATTTTTTTTTTAAAATAAAAACGACCTTTACTCAAGTGGAACATCCCTCTATTTACATGATAAATCATTAAGAAGTCTCAACATCGATGTACAGACAGTAGCGATGCTGACTCAATCTGTGCTGAAGTCATATGCTGGAATTAGTACAGGTTCGTGTCCCAGCGGTGCCAGTTATGGAACATTTGTTTTCCCTGGCTTATAACACCTTGCCAGGTTTTTTTAACCAAGTACGCCGGTTCAGAATAGGAACCTGGTCTGTCTATATTACTCTAGAATAAATCATTATGTAGAAACAGTTTAATCATCAAATTAATATCATACCCAAAATATTTTTGAAAGCTTCCTTTTGTAATCTTGGAAGGATAGAAATATTCTTAATTTATCTTTAACCCCGCAGTCGTCACAGTATTTGTGAAATACATAATTAATTTGTGAAATACATAGCTAGAATATTATACAGCGTTTAATGCTCCTAAATTAATGAGTTTTTTACGGTGTTGTGACGGCAAGGCATATATCGCTTTCCTTTGATTTTATCTCTCAGATACACTGCGACGACTCACATATTTCGTTCAGATATCTGTAATTCAAATATTATAAAAAATTTATGAATGAACTTATGCATTTTTTAAATCAGAATTTAATGCCGATTTCAAAAATCAAAACCAGAAAATTCTAGCTCTAACGAACATTTAAGAACTGGCTTTTTACTTTTTTTTTTTATTGCGAATTTTAGAAATAAATTCATAAAAAAATATCTTTGTTGGATTTTTTTAATATGTATATTAAAATTGCTGATAAAAAATTGAACAAAAAATACTATTTAAGCTTTTTTCTAGCAGTTATAGATTTTGAATTATTTAACGATGTATTATTTGTACATACAGTAAAAACAAGCGGTAATGAATACAGACATTTAGCAAAATAAGCATAAAAAAATAGGTTTGTTGGATTTTTTATTTTTTTATATATTAAAATTACTGATTAAAAATAGAACATAAAATACTATTTAAGTTTTTTTGTATCTGTTATAGATTTTGGAAATATTTAACATAATGTATTGTTTGGACATACAGGAAATATGGTGAAAATACGAGCTGAAATGATTTCGGTTGTATGTGGACATTTAGAAAAGAAAACCTGTTTGTTGGATTT
>PXIH01S0008350.1:16773-28236 GCA_003024985.2 Euperipatoides rowelli | reverse complement strand
TTGACTCAAGCTACTCAGTTTGAATCCAAGCTTCTCAGTTTGACTCAATCTTCTCAGTTTGACTCCAAGCTTCTCAGTTTGACTCAATCTACTCATTTTGACTCCAAGCTTCGCAGTTTGACACAATCTACTCAGTTTGACTTCAAGCTTCTCAGTTTGACTTCAAGCTTCTCAGTTTGACTCAATCTACTCAGTTTGACACCAAGCTGCTCAGTTTGACTCTGAGCTGCTCAGTTTGACTCTGAGCTGCTCATTTTGACTCTGAGCTGCTCAGCTTGACACTGAGCTGTTCAGTTTGACTCAATCTGCTCAGTTTGACTCCAAGCTGTTCAGTTTGACTCCAAGCTTCTCAGTTTGACTCAATATACTCAGTTTGACTCCAAGCTTCTCAGTTTGATTCAATCTTCTCAGTTTGACTCCAAGCTTCTCAGTTTGACTCAATCTACTCAGTTTGATTCCAAGCTTCTCAGTTTGACTCAGGCTACTCAGTTTGAGTCCAAGCTTCTCAGTTTGACTCAATCTTCTAAGTTTGACTCCAAGCTTCTCAGTTTGACTCAATCTTCTCAGTTTGACTCTAAGCTTCTCAGTTTGACTCAATCTACTCAGTTTGATTCCAAGCTTCTCAGTTTGACTCAAGCTACTCAGTTTGACTCCAAGCTTCTCAGTTTGACTCCAAGCTGCTCAGTTTGACTCCAAGCTGCTCAGTTTGACTCTGAGATGCTCAGTCATGCACCGAGATGATCAATTTGACTACAATCTGCTCGGTTTGACACTGAGCTGTTCAGTTTGACTCAATCTGCTCAGTTTGACACTGAGCTGTTCAGTTTGACTCTGAGCTACTCAGTTTGACCAAGAAATGTAGGGTTTGAATTTTCCTTTAGAGTTTTAATTTCATTTTGTTAATAATATATAGGTTATTTTTTTTTTTTTTTTTTAAAAAGTGAAAGTAAGATATTTAAGTTGAAAATGAAAGTCTTCTCTTAGCCACAAAATACAATAATTCTACTTGATACCCTGGAAAATATAAAGACATCTAATTTTCCAAATAATAAAAATACATACATCATAAGAAAACTTAAAGGAGGAAAACCTCAATTAAAAAAAAAAAAATTAAATATTTTGAGAAAATCAGAGTTTTTGTTCAGTCCTGAGATTATTAGTTCAAAAAAATTTTTTAATGTCTTTTAAATAATTTAATTTTTTAAAAAATGAAGCTCTCCATACTTCATTTCAATTAACTTGAAGTATAGATATTTAACAATAACAACTCTCTTCAAACTGACTCAGAATCTCAAATTATTTTATAAGTTCTTCCTATCATGACACTTTGCTTTTTTCCTTCATCTTCTGAATCTTGAATTACTTGTTTTTGTACCTTGTTGTTATTTTCTTTTTAAAACATTAAGGTACAAAGTCCTCCATTTTTATTTACAACTATCTATGATACTATATACTCTTTACATATTTCATTTTTTACTTGAATATCTTAATATTAATTGCTACTTCTTCCAAGTGTTTGAATTGGCCTTCTGTTCATTACTTTTGAGAAAACTGCCAGGACAAAATCCCAATAATTTTAGGATAGACTGGAATCAATCTTGGGAACTCATGGAGTCCCCGACTTTTGGTATATGCACTTACAAGGTTTTAGCAGTCGATGTTTCCACTGAACAAATCTGCTAGGCAACAACACTTTTTTCTACATTATTAATTTCACTTAGATCTTTTATTCGAAGTGAGGTATTTAGGCATGAAAAAAACCTCTCATACAGATATTCAAATTTTCTTGATTACCTTTTGGTACTTGCCCGAAGTTGCATACATGCATTGATTTGACTGCTGTGGGTTTCCCAAACTAAATGCCTAACAGACTTGGCTGTCTTCAGTAATGAAAGTAGGCAGGTATGGCTGGTATGCATACTAAAGGTACCCAATACCGGTAAGGATTTTAGGAAAGGTATGTGTGGTATATGTTGTAATCTTGTGTGGAACAAGATCTGTGTGGGAGACTAGCAGATGGGGAAGTATTGAATGGCATTGGATGTACTTCTATCATCTCCAATTTGAATTCCAGATATCTTTTAATAAATAAAATCTCATCTATAAAAGTTTGTCTCAGTATTATTACTTGTCAAAGTACTTTTGGCATATACACCATATGGCGATGAAGATGGGATTGCATTGATATAGTTAAAACAAGTATTTTGTTACGGGAAGCTATGCAGTTGAATAAGAAAAAAGTTATAGTGCCACTTTAAGGTGAATATTGCTGAATTAACATTTTTTTTTTTTTTTAATATCGTTAAAAAGTAAAAAAAAAAAAAAACGAAGAAAAGAAAAATGAATACATTTGCCGCAAAATGTTTCAGCTCAAGATCCACCTAATTTAGTAAATCAAAGTGCGCCTAGTTTTATAAATCAAAGTTCTTCACTTTGGGGTTTTATCGGAGAATTCAATGAGTCAATTGAAGATTTTTCTCTTTATGTGGAAATAATGGAACATTTCTTTAATGCAAATAATGTTGCTAATGGCAAACAAGTATTGGTATTTTTGTCATGTATTGGTCCAAGAACGTAACCTATTGCAGCCAGAAATGCAAATACAAAAACTTTCACATTTTTAATAGAGACACTTAAGAATTATTATAAACCTACTCTAAATGTAATTGCTGAAAGATTAAGCTTTTATTCAAGAAATCAACACGTTGAGGAAACATCTGATTATTTTGTGGAATTAAAAAGATTGTCCGCATTTTTGTAATTTTTCTACTTTCCTTGATGATGCACTACGTGATAGACTGGTATGTGGATTACATGTTGCACCTATTCACAAACCTTTAGTAAATAAACACTATTTAAAATTTCAGGATGCCTGTGAAATTTCTTTTTCTATGGAACTGGTTTATTGTGATTTTGCGGATTTCAAGGTGCATACAGGTAATAGTAGTAAACTTAATAAAATTTCAAAGGTGTATGGTGCAAATAAATGTGATAACCATAAAAACAATAATCAGAATTTCAAAAAAGTGCTTAGCTCCGATATTAAATGTTTTCATTCGGGGGGCGCCGCCGTGCAAATGTTTGCAAATATATAAATGCTACTTGTCATCACTGTAACAAGATAGGGTATATCTCACCAGTATGCATGTCTAAAAATTTTAAAGGCAAAATTNATAAAGATAAAATCAAAACTGATAAAAATAACAAATATGTAATGGTTGAAGATGTGGGAGATGTTAATGATGAATTAGATTTTTTTTGTAGTATCATCAAAAAGGTGTGAAATGGAACATAAGTATTCTGTCCATGTCAGTATTGGAGATGTTCCAGTAGTTATGGAACTGGACACGGAAGCTGGCATATCCACTGTAGGTGAGGTATGGTTTAAACATTATTTCCCTAATGTTATATTAAAACAGCCAAATATTAAGCTCAAAGGATATGGAGATCAGCAGATCACAGTGTTATGATTGGCCCTAATAGAAGTTGTTTATGCAAATCAAAAACAACAATTGCCTTTATTTGTAGTTTGTGGTGATAAAACATCCTTATTTTGAAAAAAAAACTGGTTAAAGAGATATTTGAATTAAAAGAAATTACAAATGTACAAGAACTCCTCACAAAGTTTGAAAATTTATTCAAACAAAGTAACATGCCTATAGAAAAATTTAAAGCTGATATTAAGATAAAATACAATTCACACCCTGTTTTCTTTAAGGCCAGACCAGTGTAGTTTGCACAAAGGAAAGCAGTTAAGGAAGAAATAGAATAATCTATTGAATTGGATATGTGGCGTAAGATTGACCACAGTAGTTGGGATACTCCTATTGTTATTGTTCCCAAGAAAACTGGTAGGGTACGCCTGTGTGGCGATTTTAAAACCACATTAAATCCAATAATGGATGTAAACCAGTATCCTTTGCCAACAAAACAAGATTTGTTCGCTACTCTATCCAGAGGTCAGTGTTACACTAAGTTGGACTTATCTGGAGCCTATCAAGAGATTGAACGGGAAAATAGTGTACAGGAGATGATGATGGTGAACACACACCTGGGTCTTATGAGGCCAATAAGAATGCTGTATGGAATATCAAGCATATCAGCTATCTTTCAGTCAGTAATTGACAAGATACTTGGTGGTCTGAAAGGAGTTGTGGCCTTTCAGGATGATATTTTGGTGACAAGTGCTTGTGAAGAAGAGCATATACAAAATTTAAAAGATGTTTTCCTCAGATTAAGTAAATATGGAGTGTCACTAAATAAAGAAAATGTTTGTTTATGCAAAAAAGTGTGGAGTATCTTGGCCATAATATAGACTCAGAAGGTGTACATCCTACATCTGAGAAAGTAGATGCTATTTTGAAAACTAGGTCTCCAAAAGACATAAATGAGTTAAGGCATATTTAGGATTGTTAAATTGTTATTAAAATTTTTTGAAAGATACTGCTACTTTACTATCCCCATTGCATAAATTGTTATCTGCAAAACAGAAATGGGATTGGACAAAATCACATGAAGATGCTTTTCAAAAAAGCAAGGAAGTGTTAACTTCCGATGCAGTTCTAGTTCATTATGATCAAAATTTACCTTTTAAGTNGTCATGTGATGCTTCACCTGTGGGACTTGGAATTGTTTTGTCTCATGTTATGAAAAATGGATAGGAAAGACCAATTGCATCCCATTCTTTAATTAAGTCTGAATCTGGATACTTACAAGTGGAAAAAGAGGCATTATCAATAATATTTGGTATTCACAAATTCCAGCAGTATTTATTTGGAAGGGATTTCACCTTGGTGACTGATCATCAACCTTTGCTCAGTATTTCCAGACCTAAAAAAGGTGTTCCAGTGCTTGCTGCTGCACATATGCAGAGATTGGCTCTTTTACTATCGAGTTACCATTACAATATTTAATACAAAAAAGGTGAATGTCATCAGAATGCCGATGCATTATCATGTATGCCTTACTTGGATGCAAACTATGCTATTGACTCTGAAGTTTAAGACTTCATGCATTAATGATCTTCCTGTTACTGTTTGGACATTAAAAAGCATACAGATGTCAACAAATGTTAGGTTGAGTTGTCAACTATGTACAGTATGGATGGCCAAATGAAATCCCTAGTGAGCTTCATACTTTTTCAACCAGAAGAAATGAGTTGGCAGTAAAAGCTGGATGTGTGACTTGGGGAGGTAGAACTGTAATACCTACAAAGTTATGTGAGTACATGTTAGAAATGCTTCATGAAGTCTATCCTGGCATTGTGAAAATGAAGGCCATTGCAAGAAATTACTTTTGGTGGCCCCAGCTGGATAAGAATATTGAAGAAGTGGGACATTCTTGTGAAGCCTGTGCATGATGCAGTATCATCCACGTAAAGCACCACTCCGGTCTTGGATATGGCCCAAGGGTCCTATGGATAGGATACATATAGATTTTGTTCAAAATGGAAATGATTATTTTCTTATGTGTCGATGCATACTTTAAATGGATGGAGGTGGTGAGGATTTCTTCTACAACTTCTTATCGTACAATTGAGGAACTGAAAAATATATTTTCTAGATATGGTCTTCTTCTAGAATTGGTTTCTGATAATGGTCCTCAGTTGTGTTTGGAAGAATTTGAACATTTTCTAAAATCAAACGGAATTATACATACTTTAGTTCCGACGTATCATCCTTCTTCGAATGGAGCAACCAAAAGATCTGTAGGGACATTTAAATTAGATTTGAAGACAATGAACTATGATAGTGCAAATAGTACCACCCTACAGTGCTAAATTTTTCATTTTTTATTCAACTATAGATCCACCCCTCATGCCACTACATTGGTGACCCCATCTGAATTGTTTATTAGCAGATCACCTCGTACTCGCTTATTGCTAACAAGACCCAACATTGTGTCAAATGTATCTAGTGGTCAAATGAAACAAAAGTTAAATCATGATGGAAAAATTAAAGTTGGATAATCGGTTTGGGTTTGAGAATTTTCACATGGCAAAGCACCATGGTTAAGAGGTATAATAACTGGTATTCATAGTTCTTGCACATATCATGTTTTGATTAATGATCATATGAGGAGTGTACATGTTGACCAAATGCAAAGCAGAGTGAGTGAGCTAGATACACCAGTATTACCGACAAGAGTATGTAAAGAGTACAACCCCTTTTGCAAATGAAGGGTATGAAAATCATTGTAATGAGGCTATAGATGGTAATTCCAAAATTAGTCATTCTGAAGTTACTAGCACAATGAATACAACCAACACAGCTGAAGTGATTTCCAAGTAGGATGAACATAGAAAGGAAGAGATGGTGTCTGTACTAAGNTGTAACCCATCATGAAACAGAAAGGCACCCGATCGTTTGAACTTGTGCATTCGTGCCCAATGACTCTCTCTTTTGAACAAATAAGTAAAAACAAGGGGGGGGGGGTGTTGTGGTATCTCATGTAGAACAAGATCTGTGGGGGAGACTAGCAGACAGGGAAGTATTGAATGGCAATGGATGTACTTGCATCATCTCCAATTTGAATTCCAGATATCTTGTAATAAATAACATCTCATCTATAAAATTAATGTTTGTCTCAGTATTATTACTTGTCAAAGTACTTTTGACAGATACACTACATACCAGTAAGGATTTTAGAAAAGATATACAGTACTGGTAAGAATTTTAGAAGAAATATGCAGTACCTGTAAGGATATTAAAAAAAGGAACACTGCACTATTAAGGTTTTGAGAAAAGGTGCACAGTAACATTAACATTTTTAGAAAAGGTATGCAGTAACAATTTGGATTTTAGAAAAGGTACCCAGTCCAGTAAACTTAAAAACATTCCCTCACCCAAATCTCTACAGCCAAAATAGTACTATAAAATGAACTATAGCTGAACAAAAAATAACCATATTTAAAAATGCAGACAAGTAGTTACCTATTGCTAGAACTATCAGTGAGAGAAGGGATTGAAATGATTACAGGTCACTAATTATAAACTTCAAAACTCAGGGAAATATTAATTGGTACCTCTGACAGACATATAAGTTAGGAACTTGGCCACTAGCCCAAACTTTGATATACTGACTACAGTGGGTATAATGCACCTCATTAAACTTAGAGGAACAGCCAGAAATATGTTGATGATGAAAAGCAATACATTGGACACAATACTTTCTGAATGGAATACATTATGTGGATAATCATAAACAGTTATTTCCAAAAGGAGGCACTAGTATAGGCCATACATACACACACACACACACACACACAATATGGATAAATCTCATCCTCCACAAAGCCTTTTCCCATAGAATCACAATCACCAGTTCTACTACAAACATTCACAGGAACATATCTTAGGAAGATAATTTGATACTTCACAAGTTCATTCCTGTTTGACAGTGAGTTGCTGTTTTGTATTACAGGGAAACCTCACTAATAAGGTGAGTTAGGTTCCAAACCTACGTTGTAAAGCAAATATTGCTGTAGAGTGAATCACACGCTCCCCCCCCTTCCCTTCTCCGTAATTATAGAAGCCTTAAAACACATTTATAAACTGTCATATACTGTATTAGTTGTAGATGTGGATTTTTTTTTGCAAAACACAAAACAAACACAATTCTTCATCTACAACCATCTATTAAGCCCGGCACACACTAGCAGAAAAAAACTTCGTAGTTTTCATACTTGGCAGTTTTTTAATGAGGCGAAAGTTTTTGCAAGAGTAATCTGACACACACTAGGATAATTTTTTTATTTGAAAGTTTTTCTCTTAAGTGTGCTACTCCTGTTGTCAAAATGGAGAGTGACATTCAATGACTATCACATTAATTGATTTGTATATTATTGTATATCTATCTATCTATCTATCTATCTATCTATCTATCTATCTATCTATCTATCTATCTATCTATCTATCTATCTATCTATCTATCTATCTNTCTATCTATCTATCTATCTATCTATCTATCTATCTATCTATCTATCTATCTATCTATCTATCTATCTATCTATCTATCTATCTATCTATATCTTTGGTACTTTAAAGTTGACTAAAACAATAATTTGAACTTATACAATTTTAACAGGAGGAAGTCACTGACTTGCTGTTCTTTTTTCACATGCATTATGAATTTGTGTTTCCTGTTTAACTGTAACCCTTGGACAACACCTTGCACTGATGGCCAAGAAATCATGGTTACAGTCAAACACACCCCTAACTAAACATTCAAATAAAATAAAGAAATAAAAAAAGACAAACTCAATTTTAATAAGTATAAATTTTCAACTTTATTGATTCTGTACCTACATGTCATATTATTGCCAAATTTAAAATCTAAAGTGAATGTGGCGTTAATGCCATACTCCGGTTCGCTCCAGGGTCAACCACGCCAACAACCTAATTAAAGGTTATCTTTGCAGAAGGAGGGCTTGCCAGTAGTATGTAATGTACCTACTTTAGGATGGATTTTTATTTTTCCTAATCACCATGTACTTTATTTCTTAGCTATTCTAAACTGTTAGGGAATTTCTATCATTTAATGCATAAAGATAATGGACTTAACTGCTCTAATAAGTATTCTATGTTGGGAATGATTCTGATGTTATGTGCAGTACATCCTAACTAAAATTTGGAAACACAAATAAATCAAGAACAACTAAACAAGTTATAACCAAGTCACCTCGTTAGTTATATGGATTTGGCATATAACTTATGCAGCCCGTTCACATACCATAAAATTGAAAGAATTTGATAAACGCTCTGACATTAAGAATCAAAAAGATAAAATTGATTAAAACCTTCACTACACATTATTGTTTGCAATTGACTATTAATAACTATATCCGCATGGACAAAAAGACTATTTATCTATCATTTCGTTTGCACGCACCCAAAAATAACCCCACTGTCACAAGAGATTTACTCAAACATACTTAGTTTTATTATGGTCATATTGACCATAATGAAATTTAAAGTATATGACATTGACATAATTAAATAATTACTTCAATATTTAATTTATATTATGAGAGTTTGATTTAAGATTTAAATAAAATAAAATTAACTTAAATGAAATTGAAAAAAAATTGAAATTTTCTAAACACTAATTAAACTCAATTTTGCGTGGTCAAACTATTAACTATTAATTGTCAGTTTTGCCAGTTTATTTATCAAAGTTTACCTAGGATTTAAAGTTTGCAATTTATTTGCTAGGCCTAGACTTACAGCTTCGGTTCCTCGATGTTGGAAATTCATGTGTGCTACTGTGCCGGGTCATCTCATCCACTGAACTTTTGGCATTGGAAAATCTCAGATGTTGGGTTTAACTTAAATCAGCCATCACAGGCAGGACTACGGAAATATTTCTACGTTACAGTATCTTTACATTCTGCAGCATAACAGTGACAACTTCATAAATGACAGGGATTGATGGATATCACAATATAAGTCTGAAGATTTCAAAGTCTATATCATTGGAAGAAGATAATGATCTAATAAGGTCCAGATTAATGGTTACATTATTTTTTATATGCGGACAGGTGTCAGTTTTTTTACACACCAAAACATCACGCAGAATTTCGCAGGATTTGCATTGTTATTTAATAATCCTGCCCATCATTGGAAGAGACAGAATATTCCCCATATTTGGACCATTTCAATGGGGCTGGCTTAATATTTAGTGTTGTTGAGCCAGCTTCGATACCTGCTGAGTTTGTACAAAATTTTCCAAGAAGCAATGTACGGCGTAAAGATGGCAGAAAGGCACGCAGAGGTTGAGAGCAAATAAACAATGGAGGAGAGGAGAGAAGTGTGACCTGTAGCACAAAATAAATTGTATCTTTAACACAATTTAGTTGGGCACACTAACAGAGTTTACTTGAAGATAAGACAATGTTTATATTGTTCTTGTCAAAATCATAATATGAATTAATGCTTACGATGTTCAATCAGAAATTTCTTCACGAGCATTCGAAAGTTTATTGACAATGGCATTACAATAATTATTAAATGATAACGGCAAGTAAGTCTGACCACGTCTTAGATGAACAACATTTATTTAAATTGTTTGACTCACGCATAATACAACTAACTAAACTAAACAAACCAAACATATTAAAAATATTAATAAAGAAATTCATATCAATGAAAATGTGCGATCTATTGTACAGTCTCTTTTATCAGTGAAAGGCGGTCAAAAATACGCACAGCCTTTTCATATCGCTGGAACTAATGGATACTCGGTTGATTAAAAGGGGAGCACAAAAATGGAGGGCCAATCACTGACTAGAGAGAGGACAGAATAGTCGACACAAACATTTAAATTGTCAAATAAAAAAAATAAAACAAGGTTCAATTTCATTACAATAAAATCAGAAGTGAATTACAAATCATAAAACAAAAACTACTACAATTGCCTGTTAAACTTATAGTAATAAATTTTATGAATAGAAAAACACACATAATTAAATACATAAGAAATTAAAAGAACCAGAATGAATAGTAGTGATTTTAGGCATTCAAAAATTATTAAACAGGCAAGGAAATAAACTGGGATTTATGTTCATTTAATGAAATGATTAATTATAGTAATGAAAACTTTATTTGCTAAGTAACAATCTAAAATTATGATCCTTATTGTGGCAGGTTGTCCATGTGAACAAATTGATGTGGCTAAGACTGGAGGTGGCGAGAGCTAACATTCTAGAGCAGGCCATTTACAATAGAATTTAGCAATAGTTCTCAGGATGAATAGTAACTCCTGATATACAACTACAAAGTGTTTCATCCAAGGAGTAAAATGACGGGAAAATATTTGCTAAGTTGTTGTTTTCAGCAGTGAAGCCTAGACTGAGGGAGGTATTATGCCCTTATCAGTTTGGGATTCCTGGGAGAAATATCCATGATGCTATATCAGTATTTTTGCTGGGCATGTCTTATATGAGTGAATTGACAAATTTATATAAGGATTCAGTAGTTATGTTCTTGGATATTAAGCAGGTGTTTGACTCAGTATCTCATAGGATACTTATAGACAAGATAATAGAATATTTTGGGTTTGGGCCAATATCTCTTGGATGTATTAATTATGTGACAAATAAGAAGTTATTGTGAAAGTTGTGAGAATCAGTGCTGAATAAAATACCAATGAACAGGGGAATTGCACAGGGTTCTGCACTTTCATCTATGTTGTTTTGTGTCTATATTGATTCATTGTTGAGAGAGATTATTGNTTTGGATTGTGGTGTAAGCTTTCCTAGAATAGGCTATAAATTATCAGTTATGGCTTATATTGATGCCATTATT
This sequence comes from Euperipatoides rowelli, assembly GCA_003024985.2. Taxonomy (NCBI): domain Eukaryota; kingdom Metazoa; phylum Onychophora; class Udeonychophora; order Euonychophora; family Peripatopsidae; genus Euperipatoides; species Euperipatoides rowelli. The sequence goes on along the minus strand of PXIH01S0008350.1, from coordinate 16,933 downwards.
GTGTTTGTTAGGGATAAGAATATGGTACCATTGGTATTGGAGACTTTACGGAGGTTTACTCAAGAAACTGGTACTGAGTTTAATAAGGAGAAGTCTATAATATGGAATCCGGTAAAGAAGTCAGTTTTTGGAGGATTGGGGAGGAATTTGCCGAAGAAAG
>PXIH01S0008348.1:17455-27524 GCA_003024985.2 Euperipatoides rowelli | reverse complement strand
TTAAATAAAAAAAAATTAAATAAATAAATAAAAAATACTTTGTGATCCTGCAATCTGATTGCAGCCTTCTGCCATCACCCCACCCCCCTGTGATTAAATCAATCAGTGTAGATGATCTCATAAAAGTAAACTGTAGAATATTTGGTCATCTGATCCTGCATTCCAATCACAAGTGTAACACTGGCCAAAAATAATTTACTTGACATGACAACTAGTATAGATTAAGATAAGATGAGAGGACAATCATTTCTATCTGATTCCGTATTGATTAATTGTGCTAATATTTGTCTCAACTCTTCTCAGTTTAACATTGATTTGTATTTTCCATTTTCTATTAGAAGTGAAGCACACCATGTGCTTGGCTCCATTGTTAAAGGTTTCGGAAAGTTCCATCAAATTGTTAAATTAAAAGATGCTATGAATTATTAAACTCAAGTCTTGGCCACCTTAAATAAAGTTTAACTCTTTCAGACCAGAATGGCGTTAGTAGAAGCCTTAAATTTCAAGGATTATTAATCAGATAAATAGATTATTAATATGTTTTAACTCAATGGCACCCTTTGTACAAACCTTGTGAGAACTGGCATTGAAATTCTATATGTAAACACGGACATGAAAGTTGACTCCGCCATCATAAAACTATAACTGATTGAGCTGTTGTGATTTTCCTCCTCTCTGAAAATGAAAAAAAATGTCTTAGAATAAGGAAAGGGTGAAGGACATTCTAGTACATAGCATGCTTATTTAGTGCAATAATAACATTTTTTACAAGCATTAAATAAAAAAAAAAAGATAAACAGAATAAAAGTGAATGACATTACACTTCATGCTAGTATCTTACATGCTCCTTTAATGAAGCAGGGAATTTTTGTTCAGGCACTAATTGAAAAAGATAAAATGAGGAAAAGAAATAATAATAATGAATTCTCCATTTCATGACAATATCTCAAATTCTCATTTAATGAAACAGGAAAGTGTTTACTAGTGTGAATTGAAAAACATAAAATGAAGAAAAGGGAGAATATTGCTAAATGGTCCATTTCATGCTAATATTTGCAAATGCTCATTTAGTGAAGCAGGAAAATCTTTACAAGTGTAAATTGAAAATACTTAAAATGAGGAAAAGAAAGAATATTACTAAATTGTCCATTTCAGGTCAATATCACAGATGCTCATTTTGTGAAGCATGAAAGTATTTACAAATGAAATTAAAAAAAAACGCAAAATGAGGAAAAATTAAGAATAATGATAAACTGTTGAATTCATGCAAATATCACAAATGCTCATTTAGTGAAGCATGGAAATATATATACAAATGTGAATTGAAAATACTTAAAGTGGTTTATCAAGATTTTTTTTTTTAAAATTAATTTATGTTTAGTTTTACCTAAAAATATTTGTTTAATTAATCAATTTTGAAAATTTAAAGTGAAACATATAAAAATTTGCAAGTTTCTAAGTTGTTTACAAAAAATAAAATCTCTAAACTGACGTTAATTTGACGTAGCCAAAGGATAAAATCTCTGTGGTTTTGGGGCTGGAGGAAAATGCATATCTGTGATTCAGACGCTAGTCATAACTTCATTATGTTATTGTTTAGAAAAATAGTCAACAAAAGTGTTATAAAGATTTGAAGAAGAAAAAAAAAAGAATAGAGAAAAAAGTTACTTTCTTAGCATTAATATAAAATCCATAAAATTTTGAGACAATTCTTGAAGTCAATTTTAAGAAACAAAAAAACCTCCGGAAGGCTTTTATACGTTAGCTTATTAACTTTACGCGATAATGAGAACAATTTAACTAATTATTTCCAAAGTTTTTAATAATATTTCTTAAACATTCTTAGAGATTATATTTTTTAATGTAAATAAAAACTGTTACTTGTGTTTGTTATATTGTTTTGAGCTGCCTTTACAAAAAACACCGACTGCATATAAAAAAAAAAATCAGGCTTTCAAATTCTACATTCTGATTGGTCTGTGAAGAAAATAACTGTTTGGTCTGATAACCACACCTCTATTACTGGAGTCCACGTGAGATTTTACAGGCAAAATTATAGAAGTGCTGTCAGCGTAGAGATTTATATTTTGATACATATTGGAATAAAAGTCGAATTTTGATGTATTTATGGACTGAATATAACAAATTGATTAATTAATAAAGCATTTTTTTTTACAAAAATACACATAAATCAATTAAGTTGAAATAGGCATTGATAAACCACTTTAAAATGAGGAAAGTAAGAATAATGCCGAACTGTTGATTTTATGTCAATATCTCAAATGCTTATTTAGTGAATCATTTAAAAGTATTTACAAATGTAAATTGAAAAAACATAAAATGCTTTGTATATGGAACACTTTGGTAGTATATTTCTCTACCTGTATGCCATGAAAGGACTCAAGAGTAGAAATTGATCAGCATCCATTTTTAACAATAAAAGGTTTTTCTATCTTAATGAGATAAATAATAAGGTTAAGTCTTAAAAATCTGGTTAATTTTACTGCTTTTAGACTATGTCAACAATAACGATTTGTATGTCCATTAATCCTAGAGTGCCCGCTTAAGGTCTCTGAGACCGATGAAAACTTTTTTCTTGAATTTCTTTTAATGTGCATTCACGAAAGCCTTATAACCTTGAATAGCTTCCAAAATCTGTCTAATAAATGTCACTACAAGAAAGGAAGTTTGTATGATAAACATTTTTCATAATCCATTCATTTTCGGTCTCACAGACCCAAGCGGGTACTTAAGTTACAAATTTATAACAATAATAATTTGGTTAGGTGAGTTTTTGGTTGAATATTATGATTTCTGTTATGAATATTTTGTTTTATTCATTCATATAATTTCTTTAGGTGGGTTTTTAGTNTGAATATTATGATTTTTGTTATGAATATTTTGTTTTATTCAGATAATTTGTTACGTGAGTTTTTAGTTTGAATATTATATACAATATTATATACAGCAAAAAAAAATAATATATTCAACCCTTTAAGCACAAGGCTTATATATATCAGGAAAACAATGTCAATTTACAAATAAAATACAAATATAAGACAGACACAACTACAAAAATTGAAACTAACAATACATAGTTATAAAACAAAAAAAAATTGCAGAAACACAGTCTCTCTTTTTTCCCTCCCCACCCCTTCTGCCTCCCTCCTCCCATTTTCACTCTTCCCCTCACTCCCCCTCCCCTCCCTCTCCCTTCCTTTCTTTGTAGTTTCTCTAAAATTTGCAAAATATTTTTTTTATTAAGTTGTGTTGTTATTCCATGACAAACAATGAATCATGAACATTAGTATTCTACTAGTCGTTAAATTCAATTTTTTTCATATTTATCTGAAAATGGTCTCACAGACACAAGCGGGCACTTAAGTTCAATATTTTCAAGTGGGCACTCTAGGGTTAAGTAGATCCCCTGTAAATTATCATAATGTGAGACATCTGGGAACATATAGTCTAAAGAAGCATCATCGTCTACCATCTGGCCTGAACAATGATTCAGCATATTCACGTTAAACATCTTGTTTTGCAATCCATTCAACTCTGTAAAANTTAAATGAAATCCAAAGAGGATCGATGTTAATATGAGTGTTAAATCACATTAGCCAAACTTCCATCATTATTCCGATTCGGAAGAAGAAAAAAAACCTCCATCATTTTAGTTTTCAGTATTGTGAATAAATGAATAAATTTCAAGTTGCTGTTTAAATTTTAGAGATGCAGCAATATGAAATTATGAGTTGGTAATATTATAACTATCTTGAAGTCCCTGAACTTTTGGCTATTTGAAGCCGAGATGCTTGAAAAATGTAATCCATAGATATAACAATCATGGGCATAAGTCCAATGTCTAAAAGTTGTCCTATCTTGAAGGAGGTAAGTCATACAACCTTAACACTTGAAAATAATAAACTAAGAAAATAATAACTAACTAAAATAAATAAAAAAAGAACTATTTACAAAAGAATAGATAAGGCAAAATACATTACCAGAAGTATTTGATCCTAGTCATTTGCTTATGATATATATGCAAAACAAATTAATATCATTAAGAACAAGATATAAAATGTAATAAATGCCAACTTTGGTATCAAAAATCACAACCCAATTACTTAAACAGATTGCTAATACACAGATGTAGTACCTTTGCTGGCTGCTTTTTTGTATATAGTTTTTCTTTTAGTTTTCTATTTCTTATTTATTTTTATAAGTTTTCTTTTGTTGTCTCAACCAATTTCTTGGTGCTTGGATCTTTGGACAATCAATTGCGGAAAACTTATTGGATTATTGAATTATTAATGTAAGTAGTTTTCTGCTGTTTATGCCCATTAGTGTTGTGCATTGGTAATGAGTTCCTTGATTCACAGATGTTGTAGTAACTTTTTCCTTTTTGATGTTTATTTCTTCATTCATTTTTTTAATGAGGAGCACTAGGGACTTTAACTGACTGAATTTTTGTTCCTTTAAGATTTAATATTATTTTGACTGGTGCCTAGGAATTCGTTGTTTGTTTTCTACATTGAATATAGACTTCGGTTCCAGCTCATTAGTGGATTGTTACATAAGCTACTGAATATACTTATTGGAATGGTGCATTTATTGACATTTTTGGGAAATGATCTGGAGTGTAGCAAAAGTGATTGAATTTTGGCTATGGATATTTTTTGGAATAAAAATTTATGGAAATTTATATTTTTTATTTCATGTAATGAATCAATTAGTGTTTATATTGTAATTTTCAAACATATGTAATTTGCTATTGTAACCTACTGTATATCCATTTTGGGCTAAGGATACAAGATTAAATTAAAATTAAAATAATTGTTTCTAGTTGACAATAAACTCGTATAATAATAAAAATAATAGTAATAAAACTGGCCACTGGAGAAGAAACATTTAATGACAAAATATATTTTAAATAAACATTAAAAAATATATAGGACGTTTAATTTTCGCTTCGGGTTTTTTTTTTTTTTAATTATACTTCTTATAAAGTATTAAGTAACTTAATACATTTTAATTGTATTTTATTGTTTTTATTTTTGCCTAGGAAAAGGAAGTTTAAAATACCTGCCTCATCAGGTGAATTGTTTCAATTTATAGCATTCCATGATTCTACTTCCTACTTCCTTCTATTCTTTGTCAAAGCCAAAACATCTACAGAATCAACTGAGATTTCCTCAAAAACAAAGACAGACAAAAACTTTTATATCACCCTTATCTGATTTTTATTGAAAATCTCAAATTATTTACAAGAAGTTAAGATAAAATATAAATTGGACACAGTATCTTTAGAAAATGGTATACACTTGAAATGTAGGTGTATAGGCTATAATCAACAGTTCAAATTTAAAAACAAAAGAAAAAGAAATTAAAAATCTTTTAGACTAATATCTATAACAATTAATGCTAATGAGCTATTAGCAAAAATCTTAATCTAGCTTATTTAATTAAGCTCCAGAACTTTCCAGTTAATCACTCCCATAATACTTGAACGCCATCTGTGGAATATAAAATTAATCTTTATAATAAAAGAGCAGAAGTATCTGTATATTGTTAACATTGGATACTTCTCAACCATTCATCCTAGCATAATGATGTTTGATTTAAATAAAAGCCTAAATAAATCAGATCGACTGATGCCATTTGGTCTTCTTATGACCTACACTGTGATGTGGTGATTTTATAAAAGATTAATGGCTTGCTATATATAGCAAACACTGGAGCTACAATGACTCCAGAAAGCAGTCAGATACATTTTTTAAACTTATTTGTAGCCACTGGAGTGTCATTAGTACATTATAAACTGTTTAATCCAAAGGAGCTCCAAAGTTTGCTGATCAACTGTATAGCAAACTCTGGAGCTCAAATTACTCTAGAAACAGCCTGAGATACATTTTTAAAACTTATTTGTAGCCACTGAGTGACTTCTTTCACTAGTATATTATAAACTGTTTAACCCTAAGGAGCTCCAAAGTTTGCTGTTCAACTGTATAGCAAACTCTGGACTCCANTCACTCCAGAAACAACCTGAGATACATTAATAAAAATTATTTGTAGTCACTGAGTGACTTCTTTCACTAGTATATTATAAACTGTTTAACCCAAAAGAGCTAGAAAGTTTGCTCACCTATGTATAGCAAACTCTGGAGCTAGAATTACTCCAGAAACAGTCTGTGATACATTTTTAAAACTTATTTGTAGCCACTGAGTGGCTTTTCACTAGTATATTATCAACTGTTTAACCCAAAGGAGCTCCAAAGTTTGCTGATCAACTGTATAGCAAACTCTGGAGCTCAAATTAGTCCAGAAATAGTCTGGGATACATTTTTAAAACTTATTTGTAGTCACTGGATGGCATCTTTCACTAGTATATTATAGACTGTTTATCCTAAAGGAGCTCTGAAGTTTGCTGTTCAATCACTCCAGAAACAACCTGAGATACATTTTTAAAACTTATTTGTAGCCACAAAGTGACTTCTTTCACTAGTAGATTATGAACTGTTTAACCCAAAGGAGCTCCAAAGTTTGATGACCAACTGTATAGCAAACTCTGGAGCTCAAATTATTCCAGAAACAGTCTGAGGTACATTTTTAAAACTTATTTGTAATTACTGGGTGGCTTCTTTCATTAGTATATTATAAACTGTTTAACTCAAAGGAGCTCCAAAGTTTGATGACCAACGGTATAGAAAACTATGGAGCTCCAATTACTCCAGAAACTATATGAGGTACATTTTTAAAACTTATTTGTAGTCACTGGGTGGCTTCTTTCAATAGTATATTAAAAACTGTTTAATCCAAAGGAGCTCCAAAATTTGTTGACCAACTGTATAGCAAACTATGGACCTCTAATTACTACGGAACAGTCTGAGATACATTTTTAAAACTTATCTGTAGTCACTGGATGGCTTCTAATTGCTAATATTGTAATATATTTTCTAAGCTTGGCAGATGTATGCATTAGACTAAGGTCAATAATTTTTTGGCATGGCAAAGTTCAGTTTGCCCATCATATGGTGTTTTAAGTTTTCTAATTGTGCAGTTATTCATCAGGGTACATCCAAAGATTTGTGGGTTAAATATATGGTACTAAATACAATCTTTTAATATTTCCATAATAATGGAGGTTTGATTTAAAATGTTATAATTTTTTTTATTTTACTATAGGCTACAATTAATTTATTTACAAAAATAAAAATGATAAATAATAAAAACTAAAACAATAAAATTCAAGTCAATAACATACTAAAAAATTACATTATTTATCCATAATTTATAATTACAGATATACCTCACTAATATGGCGGGTTAGGTTCCAGACCACCGCCATAATAAAGCAAATATTACCTTAAAATGAATATCACTGAAAAATGAATCACAGACATATTTTTTATTTTTTCAGTACCGATAAAAGTCTTAAAACACGTTTACAGTAAACTATCATGCACTGTATTAAATGTGCAATGGCATTATTTGGTAAAATTGATGCAAAATGTAATAAAAAACTTGTACTGAATAATAAAAATGACAATATTAATATTTATGCTGAAAAAAAAATGAAAATAATGTATTAATTGAAAATGAGAGAACATATAAGTGAAGTGCTGTATTAGTGAAGCGCTGTATTAGTAAAGTGCCATATTAGCAAAGTGCCATATTATCAAAACACCATATTCTCAAAATGGCATATTAGTGAAAGGTTGTATTAGCAAAGCAAAGCATTGCTGTTCGAACAATTACTGTAATTGCTTTTATTTTATTAATAATATATAAATTTTTATTTTAAAAAATCGATGATCATGAATAACGAGCACAGCCACAAACTCCTTGACAGAAACTCCGGTGAGGTAGTTGAACCATTTCAATTTTCCATTGTCGTTGATTATGAGGGATTTTCTGCTTACAGAACAACTCGTTAAAGTTGTTTAGTTGAGAAATCCATATAGTTTTGGTTACAATGGATGACCACAGGTGGCACCTTTCAGAACTAAAAAAGTTTGTATAAAGTTAAAAGAATGTAATATGATTTGTAAATAAAATCTGTTCGTCTCCCTCTATGGAGAAACATAATAATAATAAAAATTATTATGTTGGGCCATAAAGCTTAANTACATTTTTTAAAAAATATTTAATTTTTTAAATTTGGCACCAGAGGAAGGTGGGTGGGTGAGGGTAGGGTTAGGAATGAGGATGGGACGGTGAGTTGAATTCCAAAATTATTGACTTTACTGGGTGGTAAAATTTGCTTGCCCATGTACTAAGAATTTTATAAAAGGGAATTTTTAAGTAAGGGCTGGATTAAGAGAACCATGAAAGCAAAATGTCTTCCTGTGTATGAAAAACAATCGGAAGACATATAAATAGACAATATTATAGCCATTAAACAAATTCAAAGCTTTCTTTGGTCCTGTGAGGATATTACTGTAGAAACACAGAAAGACCCCATATTCAGAAAAATACATGAATATGTAAACAATGGTTGGCCAAAAGAAGAAAAAAAAAGAAGTAATAATACCACAAACCTTAAATTATAAATGGAACAATTAGTGTCAATTTTACTAAACCCTGAAAAGTGGTAGGCCACAGGGATTTTCCACTTAAAAATGAGCAGTCCTGAAAGTGTTAACAAAATGTAAAATATTGTTAAACCAATTATTATACTGTACGGTATAATTATACAGTATAATACACTGTACATTATAATCATAATATAATGATTTATTTTATTTTTCAAATACGATTAGTATATATTTTTTATTATTGCAAACAAATAATTATTGTGTAAATCCAAGAAGATAAAATTTAGTCATTACAAAATATGTGTAATGCTAAACAAAATAGGAACATTTTTTCATATATTTGGACTAAATCAATAAGTCACCATAATGCCTAGCCTATGTGTAAACTGTTACCAGGACAACTGCTGACCAAAAGGAAGATCTAAAAAGGGACTTTACCTAGAGACCTTTAAATAATGAAATTTCCAGAAGGGAAATGCCCTGAAGGCATTATGGTGAAATAATTAACCAATATAATTGAAGATAGGACAGGAAAAAATCAGTTGCTATCTGACCATCACAGAATGGAGGTGTGAAATTCAATTGATGAAGAAATGTGAGCCCCTCGCCTGATTAAAACATCTTTTTCGGCCAAAAAGAGAGCAGCTCGAGAAAAGCATTGATTTCTATAATCAGCAGAAAATCAAGAAGGAAAAAAAAGTCAATATTCTTCAATCCTGACTTATTTGTGTGAATCTAGAATTGGATACATCGCACAGAAACGCCGACCACCATTATTACAATACTGACATGATAAAAGGAAATCAACTGGTAAAGAAAATCAAGCAGAGAAATTACATTGAATCCGAGAAACTGTAAGTGTTGATCCTTTATTAATGTTTACTATCCATTTCATCCAGTCAGAATTAGCTAGCACAAACTGTCCACCGAGCTCGAAATATTCTTTACAAACAATATTTGTTCCTAATAAAGTGTCAAACAGAAGGGAGGTAACAGTAACATCAGCCAATAATAACTGCAAGTGAAAATAACTTTTTATCTTGGTATATGATTATATTCTGGGGCCCCAATTTTAAATATTCTGGTCATGACCAATTTAATTACATAAGGGGGACAAATAGAGCACTAAAATTATATTTATATATAGCCATACATCTCAAGAACAACGCCCAAAGTTATATAACAGCATAACATACTATAAATGCCACCACAGTGGGGCATGAGAAATGATTTGAGGGGTACACATACTATAGGACTTGATAATAAAAAATCAATTTTTCTGGATTTAATTATAGATTTAGTTAACAAAACAATAAGTAAATATGATAAAAGAAGGGATTATAAATTTAACATAATTAGCTTACAACATAAATACAGTAACATTTCAACAAATGTAGTTAAAAACATCTTTATTAGTCAAATTTTAAGAATCATTGTAATAAGGGGGGGGGGGATGATATCATTTTTAATTTGAATCTTTTGATTAAAACACTTATGGATAATGGCTATTCAGCTGAATTTCTAAATTACATTTA
>PXIH01S0008346.1:4676-18745 GCA_003024985.2 Euperipatoides rowelli | reverse complement strand
AAAAAATCTGTAAATACATACACCTTGCCCCGTCGAACTTGTGAAATGCCCCGCCCGGAGAAAATTGTCTGAAAGAAACACTGATGGTATTTCACTAATAGATATTTTCTCTTTTTTCATAATCTGAAAATGTTAAGTAAATAAATAAGACCAATAAACAAAAAAGAATAAACTAAATATATACCGTTTAAGTCTTGACAACATTTTTTTATTCCCGCATTACATTGCGAAATCAAAGGAGTAAAATTGTCCGTAAAATCTAGACTGTGGACTGTAATAAATATAATCTGACATGAAATTTTCCTGGTGTCAAATTGAATGAGTTAATAATTTATCTTTGTTAATGTATTCATCATTTGTTGCTATTAATAGTAAACGACTAGGTTTGTTATCTTATTTTACTACTTTTCATGCAAACTACCAATTTCTTAACTTAAGTCAGGTTCGTCGTTAGATTTTTTCAGTTATTTTCATTACTTTCAGTTAAACTGGTCATGTGATTTTTTTAATTTCATAGACGAATGATAGATTAGCCTTTCACAAATAAACCAAACATAAGACCCTGAGCAATAAAGTACTCGCTCGTAAAAAAAAATAGCATGCTTTATGCAACAATAATACAAGTAAAGATAAAATTAAAACATTAATAAGTCATATGTGTAAAAAAAATAATAAATTTGTTATAGAAGAATATTTCACAAAGACAGCGGCATTATCAAAATACAGCATTAGTCTTTTCAGGTAAGAGACTTGTGCAGCTCTTTGTTAAGGAATATCCATATATGATGTACTCTCCACAGATTGCATAAAAGTGCTGTATCTCTACATCATCATCTCAGATAGTCTCAACACTCAATTTTTACATACAAATTAATAATCCCTTTAACTATGGATAAAAATTCACAGTAGAAGCCATAACAACTTTTTTATTTGCCATTTTGATAAACAAATCGTACAAAGTAACCCACCTTTCAAGCAAAGTTAAAAAGTTTGAAATGAAACAAACAAGATTTTCTAAACTAATGCGATGACAAACGGAAAAAGTGCAAAGAATTCAAATAATTCAAAAAGTTAGCTAGCAACGAAAGCGCCTTAGGTTTGTTATCATATTTTACTACTTTTCATGCAAACTACCAGCTGCTCATAAGTGTAAAATAAAAAAGTTTCAAAAAAATTGATTTCAGGACTATTCCTCAAAAGGTCATTTATTTATCTATTTATTTATTTTTGCTTCAACATTTGGCAACCATTATTGTTATATAAAATTTATGATGCCATATTATAGAATGCACTAAAATAAAAGTCAACCGATGTTAGTTTTATAACTACTTAAATATTATTTTTTATAAATAAAAAAAAATTACCTTTTTCAAAGTAAATGCAACACCAGCATTATGAATACAATACTTGCTGACTACGTCAACTATTTTATTGTGTTCTTCGCTTGTGCTTTTTAATGCTTTTCGTCTTGTAGCCATATTATAAAACAAATCTTCTACCTAAAATAAAAAAAAAAGAGCTTTAAATTTATGTACAGTATGTATAACGGTAGAAAAGAAGGCACATACTACTAAAATTTAATATTAGTCACAAATATGGATTAAATTTTGAGTTCTTTTTCATTCATTTTGTTAAGATGTTCAGGCATGATATTTTTTTAATTATTTTTAATTTAAAGTTTTATTTTAAATAAAATATGCACTTGATATTAACTGTGACAAAATAGTCATTTTTCACAAGATTTAGCATGATTAATCTGGGATTTTGTTGCAATTTACAGTATTAAAAAAATGCAGTCTTAATCCTGAACAATAGAAAAGGAAATTATTAGTAATTTTAAAAACACACACACACAATTCAGTCATAAAACAGATATTTAAAATCAGTTGATATTATAGGTGACATATCCACAATGGTAGTGTATAATAGTTTACAAAATAATGCTGAAATTTCTTAAACTCAAAAAATAAAATATCAAATAATACAGTACAAAACCTATGTTAAAGATTCAAATTCTGAAAAAAGAAATCAAAATTTCTTCACTTTAATTTTGATTTGTTTTTTGTCAGAAACAATAAAAATAATTATGAATAAAATATAAATGTATTCTTCTCTTCCACATTAATAAGTTGGATAATATTTGAGTAAACTTACAGTTATTTGAGTGCCCTGATTTCCAGCACAAGGCTTGGGTGCCTCCTTAGGTTTACCATCACTATACAATACTCTGTAAAAAGAAAATTAAAGAATTAATTTAAAATATATACAAAAAGTAAATGTAATTATTTTACAATGCTTTCGATAATGCTAAATATGTTAGATTTTTGTAATAGAACGCACATCCATTTGGGCAAGGATTCTAAAGTGTAATAATTTGTCTTTGTGTCAATAAACAATGAATAATGAATAATAATAATACATAATAAATTACCAATTATTTGTCAAGCATTATGTATATAGTTCTTAAAATATATTTATAAAAAATTGAATAAACTTTTCAACCATCATTAAAAAGGGGGATCTAAACAGACAAATGACCTTGAGCAATGTTACTCAAACTGAGGCCTGGGGCACCTTGGGAGGTAAAGGGCTGTGAGGTGTTCAGAAGGGGCCATAATATATTTAACGATTATTGTTATTAAATCAGATGTAAATATTTGGTTATTACCTACACATTTGACAGCCATACAAATTGATTTTTTTTTAGTAATTGCAACACACATTACTACTCTGTAGTGAAAGATAGCAACTCCATCTACTAAAAGTTAGGAAATGCTTTCCTGCACCATATTGCCTAGCAACATTAGGCTACTGTTATGCCTCGGTCACCAGACACCTGTCGGGCAAACTCAGCACTCGTCTTGTTTGCATTCACACAGAGAAATATGTACTTACTTGCTCATGTTTGTAAGAAAAAGATTCATAAATGCAAATTTTCTGAATGGAATATTAATAGAATTAAAATTTGTGCTTCAAGTTTTGTCAGGAATTAATAAAAAATTTCCACATAGCCTAAATAGAGCATTAAAAATTTCCACATAGCCTAAATAGAGCATTAAAAATTTACTCATTAGGTCAGATTATGAGTTGGATACATAGCCTAATATTATACCATATAGAATTTTTAAGACATTGGCCATTTAAGAAAATTAGAATGCACTAATACAGTTTTGAGTTTGTAACTTATCGTTAGACCTGTGGAAAGCTGTAGTGTTAACATGTTTTAACAACATATACGCTAAAGTTTGTTATTTATATCAAAAGAAATTCAACATCTTTATTGGGAAAAGCTTTCCCTATTATTATATAAAAAGGCTGCTCTTTTACATCATTATAATAGCTAATTTACCATCTAATTTGACTGATAATGATGATATTTTACCAGCGATATGGAGTATTTGATAGGAAAAGTGTTTTTGGTTTCCTAAAAGTCTGATAACAAAGATTTAAAAATTAGTTTTTGCTATTAATTTGTTTCTATAGCATAAAACTTTGTCATTGCTAGCTGCCTTTACGTGTTCACTTGCATAAACAGTAGCAAATTCTTAAACACAACTTTCAAAAAATTATCAATTGATGACAATTAAGTTTGGTCATCCAAATGGGGGAAAGTCCAATCTGTACCCTGCATAATTTTATCTTTACTAAATATAAATATGGTGCTGCACTTCATGCTTTAGGAGAGAATAGTGTAGTCAATTTTTATGATAACACTACAGGTAAGCTTGAGATTCGAAGCAGCGTTACTATTTCATATCTCATTAGATTATGTTCTACAGAATACCAGAAGAACTGTGTTAGTTCTGTTCTAGATTTTTGGATATTTATAGTAGAGTTTCTACATTCTATACTTGAACTATTTATTAAAGAATAAGCAATGTTTTATTAATTAAGAGAGTTATTTTATATTGATACATTTTTGTATAAAAATTGAAAGAAATAATTTTCATTAATTCATTTCTAGAAAAAGAGCAGAGTTTAATATATTTTGAAGGAAATTTCAATTATTGCCTTATTTAAATTAGTTTTAGTTTGTCCAATTAAATTTCTTTCCTAAGCTTTAATACAAATAATAATAGAAAAAAGCAACAACTTGTTCAAGCCATATATAGTGACATGCCTGAGTTGCACTCTATATGGGCAGAGAGGTAAAATCTATTTTCTCCAAACATTTATTGTATGAACTTACTTGTAAGCACACATGGAATCAGCAGTACGAGTGAGAATAACAACATGGGCCACATGACTAATGCTGGCTAAAGCTTCACCACGAAAACCATAGGTGGAGATACTAGTTAAATCTTCAAACTTCTGCAGCTTACTAGTAGTAAACCTTTCACACACAATATCTAAATCCTCTTTCTATAAAAAATAAAATAATAATCAAAAGTAATTCAATTTTCAAAATTAACAGTCAAGTGTTAAAGAATAAATTTTAAAAAAAATATTTTATGTGATCAATGTAACAATAGTACACATTTAAAATAATTTCCACCAAATTTCTTATGCAGAGAAACATAATATTTACAACGCTAATTCTTATCAAATATTACATTGTGATTTCACAATGATAAAGCTATAAGATTATTTATAATAGTTTATAAAATAAAAAATATGAATTTAGATATGAAATAAAAATAAAATAAAATTAGCTGAATTCAAGTGTAATCAGACAAACAAATTGGCAAAACAGAATGGTTAAGCTGTTGTGATGAATTGCTGCCATAATAGCATACAACATGTGGATCAAACATGATTGAAACTGATGTTTTCCTGCACTATTAGAACTGAATAAGATTCAAAGAAACTTATATTATTATGTTGTTTTACATTTTCATAGTAGGCCTACTGTATTCATTAATGATTACAGTACTTTTTGAAAATTGCATATTCTACTTATAAATGTGTTGATTTCATGTGACCTTTATAAACACCCTTCTGCCTACATAATTCCTTTATGCTTTAAGAGTGTCAAACAAATTGCTTTTAGAAAGATCTTTTATTATCATCTTTTTCTCTCAAATTAATTAAATATGCTATATTTGTTATACAAACATTAATAACTAAATATGAAATACAGCGCAGTTTAGTTCTAATCTGTGATGGTAACAAATAAGGAAAAAAAAAAAGACAAAAAAAATAAGATGCTAATTTGTGAAGATTGGCCAAATCATTAATTACCATTAAAGGTCAAATTTAACGGATTTTTATTATTTTATATTATTATTGATTTTACAAAGATAATTACAAAAAAAAAATTTCACCAGAAAAACAAAAAATTAATAAAAAAAAAGTTATTTATAATTCAATTCTTAAAATATTTGCCTTCAACTCCTCCTTCTTAAGACAACATTGTCTATAGTATACTGCTTAGAGAGATATTTTGTTACACTATTGTTGAGAAACGAATAACTTTTACTATACTAAACTATACAATATTTGCTATCTTCGTCAGCTAAAGGCTGGAAATCCTTCATACTAATTGTTTAAATACTTGTACAAAATCATAATCAAATTCATTCTTTGTGTTATTAAGAGCCACTTGGTTTTTTAAAAAAATCAAAACAAGCTTTACTACAAGCAGAACACCACTCTATTTACAGCATAATCAACATCACCTAAACAGATATAAAAACAGTTGCATCATAAAAATAATCTTGAATCGAAAAAATGTTTGAAACCTTTTTTTTTTTTGTAATCTCAGACGGAGGATAGGAATATTCTTAATTTATCTTTACTTAACTTTTTTTTTATGCATTTTCACTGGAAAAAAATAATTTAAAAAATTATTTTTTTCCAGTGAAATTTTTTTTTAGTAATTACTGTATCTTTAAAAATCAATAATAAAAACAAAACAAAAAAATCAAATAAATCCATTACATTTGACCTTTAAGCATTTCACTCTATTTCTCTATTTAAAAAAAAAATATTATTTTGTGTCCATCCAAAACTATTAAATTTTTGTGGGAAAGGGTGTATGAAGTAATTTACTCCCCCCCCCCCCCCTTCCTCAACAAAAAAAAAAGTTAAAAAAAGTGCCTCTTTCATTCACTTACTGTATGTTTTAACCTGCCACTTTTTAAATCTGTAGGAAACACTAAATTAAGGATTATAACTTTTTGGTGACTTTTCACAGAAAACACTGACACAGAAAATATAATTTTTATAAAATATGACAAATTTGACAGCCTTCGTAAGAGAATTTATGAAACAATTAAACAATTTTAATTTTTAAATAAATCATTATTCGATAAGTATATTATATTTCTTTTACTAATTTGTTGATTAAATGATAAACACTAATAAACATTTAGCCAATCAATGCAAAATAGATATAAGAACTAAAATTTAATGTAAAACAAAATGATAAATTTGGATTAGTTTTTATCCAAAAACCGATTTACATCAAGATTACCGTTTTAGTCAAGAAATAATTTAAAGTGAATTATCAATGCAATTTTCAAATTTGTAAAATTAGTTTAATTTTACCAAAAAATGTATGATCGTGTTCCGAAGCCATTAACAGCGCCATCTGCGCTCGGCAGGGGAACTATTTTTAGAAACATTAAGTGATGTTTTCTCTTAGATAAAAAAAAAAACAACGGCTTAAACAAAAAAAAATGTTTGATACCCGTGTGACAGGCTTAAACGCTAGTTTCATCTAAAAGAGTAGCGAAGAACTAACAACGTCATCTATTCATCTTAAATAGAAATTAAAACAAACACGAGAGCCTAGAAACAATTTTAGTGACATGATCAAAATGGATAGCAGTTTTATTTTTTCACTTAGTCCTAACCTTACCATAACCCTGAATCCTAACTTCATATTAAAATCACTATGTCCCAACCCTATGACGGATATACTGTACGTGCAAATATTAAAAATGTGGTAAATGTCACTTATTGGGCCCTGTTTCTCTCTAAACAAACAGCTTGTGTTTGCTTTGATTTCTATATGTCTTTGTTCATCGCTAACATTTATAAAACTTAGATTTTCACACTTTTTAAACGAAATAAGAAAAGTTGATGAATTAAAACCTACATTTTTTTTTCACAAAATAAAACTAAATTGACAAAGTTGATAATACACTTTAGGAGATTAAAGATTTACCGTAATACGTTTTTCACAGAAACATGATTTGACACAGTTTAAATAAATATATGGTATTGTATCAAATAGTTAATTACATGGTAGGATTTATAATAATAATTGCAATATATTTTTAATCTTATTACTAATTCTAAATATCCAAAGAGAAAGAGAGAAATGAATGCCTCTCCCATTCTTTCATGCTAAAAGAAACTATTTTTTTCTCAATCAGCTGATCAATAAGCGAATAGCATCTCTTACGCAATACTCTTCAGATGATTTTTCTATTAGTAAAGTAGTGAATAACTGCAGGTGCTCAATAATTTGCTGACACAAGACTGTATATAGTTCACTGAAAGTGTGTATTGTATACAATATAAGGTCAGCAAACTATTGAGCTCCTGCATTTTCTGATTTCTTTATTTCACAATATTCCTACTGACAATATTAATGTGAAACACTGGTATAGGCATGCAATTTTTCTCTCTTTCTCTTTTGATATTTAAGAGTTAGCAATAAGATTAAAAATATATTGTAGTTATTGTTATAAATCTCTCCTTATAATCAACTACCATAGAATAGCTATCAAGGCGCAAGCACACTTAGCATTCATTCGGAGGAAAAAGGGGGTGGCCCCCTTGTTCGACACCATGCTAGTAAACCTTAGATTTACCAAAAGGCACTGCAAAATTGCCCAGATGCAATTGTTTGGCTAGAATAAGAAATTCTTTTAAAGATTTTTTTTCAAAACGGTTCACTTATTTGTGTTACATACATGCAAACATTCTCCTGAACCTTAGATGAGGTAAACTCTAGGGGGCGCAGTTGCATGGTTTTCTTTCAGAGTGATCAAAAAAATTAAGTGTGGTGACGGTGCAATGTTTTGATAATGGCACACTTTATTTAACTTTGGCCAAGACATAGGGGTGGTTTCTTAAAATCCAATTTCAACTTTTAAAAAAATATATATAATTTATTCAAATATAACATGCAGTTAGAAAAATATATGTAAAGAAACACTTTTGAATCCAGGGGGAGGGGGAACAGCTAGCATTTTTCTACTCATTTAAAAAGCCACAGCATCTGCAGGTTATTATCATATGTCAATTTGAAAGTTTCTTAAAAATTAAGAGATAAATAATAATCATTGCTATGTTGATCAATGCCTAAATTTTGCTAGTCCTAATATGTTTACTTTAATTTTGATTTGTTAATTTAATTGATTACATTTAAATTATTAGAAATAATACAAAATATTGTCAAAAATTACAAGAGTATATTAATGCTCATTTAAACTGAATTACATCTGCAAACTTCCGTATATTTGAAAAAATAAAAAAAAGGTAGTACCGTGACCACAATGTCTAAATAGATCACCCACTTTATGGCCTCAAGGATTTCCTGTATTTAAAGTACCGTAGTGGCGTAAATTAAGAAATATTTCACTGCATATCAGAATGAAAAGTATTATTGTGAATGACAACTATAATTTTTTACCACAAAAAAATAGGCCTATACTATATATTATTATAATACTTAGAAGAAAAGAAGAAAAAAAAAATTCCCTAAGGCTGACAAAACAATAGAAACCAGAAGAGATTTTGGAGAGAATATTTTAAGGTTTTTCCATATCAATTTTTAGACCAAATTCTAACTTTCCAAAACGCTAATTCTCCACCCTCACTGAGAATAATCCCATATTTTGATTTAATAGGCTGAAATATAAATGATCTTTTAAAAAAAAAAGTCTTTGATATTTTAAAAATACAGTGTAGTGTATATTCAGCTAATAGCAGCAAATTTATTTTGTAATTTTAGAGCTAATGCTTTTGATGATCTATTGTAAATAATAAATTAATGTTATTAAGTCATTTTAATTTTTCTTTTTTTTTTTTACAGTAATGATGAGATGAAATATTTATGCTGGTAAAAACTATTTATTTTATTTTATTTTCCTCCACTTTTGGTAGGCCTACCATAAATCAAAATATCAATTAACTTAAAAAATGGTGTACTTTACCCGAATGCCAATTCCATTATCCTGTATTTGTAAGAATTTCAATCCACCAGCCTTGACAGTGACTTGAATATTGGTAGCTTTAGCATCCAAACTAAAATTTAAAAAAAAAACCAGATGTTAAGTATAATTCAGTGATAACTGATCTTAAAATTTATGGCTATACACAAGTATAAATAGTGGAAATAAAAACTATAAAAAAGAAATAACATAAGCAATAAAACATTTTTTTTTTTAAATATAGAACCATGAAGTGAACAATCAATTCTGATGTTCAATAACTTCATATAGCCTAATCTTTCCATGAAACAAGTTAAGAAAAATGTCTACACTTAGAATCGCAATGAGGGACAATCAACATTTATGTTAACTACATCAGATATTCTATGAAAAATGAAAGAGAAGAAAAAATATTTTTACTTAGAACCGTGGAAGCAGGGCCGTCTTTAGCCAAGTGGAGGTCCATGGCACTTTAGGATATGGGGCTCTCTGAGAGAAATAATTTTCTAATCTACTTTAGGTTATCAACAGGAATAAACAACATTCTAGTTATAATTTTTATTTTATTCTACATTTGAAAATGTGTCTTCGATTTTGTCTACTCTTATAAGATATTACAGTTCTGAAATACTAATAGTTTCTTCATTTTCACTAATATGGACACCTTTCAAATATTCTGTTAAATGCAGACATTCCATCTCTAGTTCTTCTGCGCTAATGTAGTTGTGGTAGATTTTAGCAAATTCTGATTTGATGTAAATTTGATGTAGTCTTTTTTTTTTATGTAAACAATAGCAGGCAAGGGGGCCCCATGGATCGCGGGGCCCTGGGCATGGGCCCATACATAAAGATGGCACTGCATGGAAGTGGACAGTTAACAGTGATGCTTAATACATCATGAGCTTTTTGTGAAGCATGGAAATGAACATGTTTTCACTTAGAATCAATAATGGACAATTGACTCTGATGTCCAATACATTATATTCTTCCTGTGAATCGTGGAAATTTGACGTTTGTCACAACATGTGAAGCGTAGTAATGAAGAAAGTGTATTAAAACCAGTAAATGGACAATTGACTCTGATGTTCAATACATCATATATTCTTTTTTGTGAATCGTGGAAGTGGATAGTCAAATTTGATGTTCGCCACATTATGTAATCTTTTTTCGTGACGTGTGGAAACGGAGAAAGTGGACAATCAGCTTTGATGTCCAATGCATCATGTGCCTTATTTTCTGCATCAACATTAGCGTTCAATCTATTAGATAGCATAGATGTGAAGAAAGTGTCTTCACTTAAAATCAGAATGTATACAATCAACTTTGATATTCACTAGGCTACATCACGTTTTCTTCTATGAAGGATAAATTGAAGAAAAAAAATGTCTAAACTTAGATGCATTCAACTTTGATGTTGAATGCATCATATAACCAAAGTAATTTTTAAAAAAAAGTTATGCTCATTCCATGTAGACAGGGTTGCAGGCGATGTCATAGTTTTAATCAAGCTTAACTACCGTAATGCTGTATGTTTTACAGATAGATATTTTTATTTTTTTCATATACGAGTCTCACGGTTAAATTTCTTCTATGTTTACTTTAAATATGTTTTATTTTTTGTTTAGTTTCAAATTACTGGAATTTCATTACTGTCAGACTATGCTCGATTGTGTTGGGGGGGGGGGGGGGGGACTACCTGTATAGTATAGAGCATTTTATTATAGGCATTGTAGTTTGTACTTTGATATTTTCCACTTATAATGAAAAAAAAAATGACATATTCTATAACTTTTTAAATTTACTATAATATGAATTTAACATATTTGTCATCGATATTTATGAAATTTAACAAATTTACATAAAGCTTTTATGTAAATTTATTAATAACAAGATTTCAAAATGAAATAGCTATGAAAAAGATGATCAAATGTATTATGGTCTTAAAAAAAAGTACTGTAAAGTTAGCGGCAAGCTTTTTATTATCCTAAGGAAATACTTTTTTATTTGGGTCATTTAAACTGAAAAAAGAAAAAAAAAACAATTAATTAAAATGTCTTGCACAATAATGTTTGGTAAAAAAAATAGAAGATATTATTCATACTTCTGACAACATTTGCCAATTAGCAAACTGCTTTATCCCAAATAAAGTGATAGTAATTCTAAATTTGCATTGTTCCAAAAACATGTAAATTGATAACTACCTGTATACAGTACATTATACAGTATATAGCCTACAATAAGTGCTGTACATACTGCATACAGTTTATATACAGTATATATTATGCAGTAGTAGATAGTGTATACAATAAAATGTACTGTATATGTAGCCTATTGGATATATTGTATACAAAAAATAGAAAGATTGTAATATACTGTAATAGTATACTATGTGCAGTATGCAGTATATTCTACTGTATATAATGACTTTTAAATACTAACCTGTTTTCTATCATTTCCTTCAATGCATTTGCTGGTCTTTGAATAACTTCTCCAGCTGCAATTCGATTTATAACAACTTCATCTAACTTACGAATAACTGGAACAGTCGACATTCTTTAAAACATAGAAATTGAGTAGAAAGCTGTAATTAAATGAAACTAGTATTAAAACTTAACATGTATTGAGAATGTTCAAAATTAGCTCTATATTCAATTTATTTCCTTTAAAAAAATATAGGCTATAAAAATAATGACAAAAAACATATTCAAACTTAAATGCTAGATAGTCTGAATTTATAAAAAAAAAAAAAAGTAATAATTATGGACAATATTACAACAAATAACACAATAAATGATCATCAAAACGTCACACAAAAAAAAAAAAAAAACCTCATCAAAATATTCACAACCAAAAAACGGCCCCTTTAAAAATTTTGGCTCCCCCCCTACTGCTCCCCTGGATATTTAGGCTGGAATCATCCCTGAACCAACCATTATTGGACTATGACAGGATCATATGGGATTTAAAATATCGGTACAAAAAAAAGATGCAATATTCCTGAATAATTGCACTGACAGGTATTCTAAATGTATTAATAGCCTAAGAAATACAGTTTACCTTGACAAAATAATTCTAATTGGCATCTAGTCCCCAACACAGCGAGCTTTGAGAGATGATCTCATTTATGTTTCTACTGTAATTTTTTTTAATAATAAAAGAATGCCAAATCTCTTTTTAAAACAGTGGAACATCACCAGAAATTAACCATCACCTAGATTTGAAAAAGAGCAAGTGAGAACTACTTGACTTACAGAGTGTTGCAACATTTGGACAGACTGCCACATAGACTAAGAGAATCGACTTGCGTAACGGCTATAATAACTTTATGTGCCTAGATTTGGGCAAAGAATTCAATTTGCATGTATTGTGGAATATTGAATTATTGTAGCTCTCCATATAAGCTTAGGCTACATTAATATTTGTAAAATTTGTGCAAATGCTGTATTAAATTTCTAGTGTATTGGATCCTAGTATTATGTAACCTAATATAAATATTTTGGTTTGTATTAATTTTATATAGGCTATTGCAATCTATTTCTCTGTATAAATTCTTGTAAAGGCTATAAGTTACTGTAGGCTACATATATTTCATATCTATTTTCTCTTAATCCTAAATTATAGTGAAATTACTTTATAATTTCATGTATTAATATGACATAGTAATTGAATCAGTCATTTTAGAAAGGTCACATGTCCAAAAACACAAAATTCAGATTTTCTATATTTACTGTAGATGTAGATACATGTAATCACCATTCTTTATTTTGGTGCTACAAAAAAAGCACCAGAATTCCTTTAGTCATTTTAGTAAGATAGGCTAAGGTGCTTATAACTTAATTTTTAAAGCTCTCTATAGTATTGAAATCTTTTCAACTTGGTTTCTTTTTTTTTAATTTTAATATGTATGAAAATGTTTCGACTTAACATACTTGTTAACGTTTTTTTTTTTTTTGTTTTTTTTAATTAAATTAAATTTGAACGGGACACTAGCCACTTCGTTTCTGAGCGAAGCTTTTTTATTAGTATTATTGCAGCAAAGTAAGTGTTTAATAAGTCTAAAATAATAATTAACGCAAGAAATCTAATTATCATACCTGAATATACTTGAATTAAGTTTTTAGTGTACTGTACTTCGATTCAATTTTAGTAATTTGTGTTTTGTTTTTAATATTTGTATTTGAGTTTGCCATTACGCGCCATTTAAAAATGGCTAATAGAAAAGACAATACTGTGTTTTGATTGGTTATTAAATTATTATTTATAAATAAGGGTTTATAAAGGAAAGGTGATTATTGTTTATAAATTTATATTAGAAAAGTTTGAAAATTGAAAAAATATTTTTTCGTATAAAAAAATTGTCATATTTTATATAATCCTATTTTTTTTAGCTACAATCAATCAGGTTCATTTTACTCTGCTTCCATCTATGAATGGCTAAAACAATTAAAAAAGTACTCAGACTCAGCATTTTTTTTTAAATTAAGATTTTTTTTCTTCTATACTATAAACTTTATATTAATCATACCAACAAAAAAAATCACAAAAAATAATTTTAATGTTTCCAAAATACAACTAATACAGATAAACATTATTATATAAACACACATAAAAAAAAAAAGATTTTTTCATCATAACAAAAAAATAATAATAAATTCCTTTTAATAGCAAAAATTCAAAATAAAATAAATAAATTAACTTATTTTAATCATAGATACGGTACATACTGTAAAGAATTTTTACAGTAATGTTTATAACTTGCTAATCAGAAAAACATAAAACAATGAATTTGGATAACTAGTGATTTTTTTTTTTTAAAAAAAAGGAACTTCTTTTTTTTTCTTCTTCATTTTCTTTCTTTTTTTTTTTCTTGTTTTCATAAAAAGGGATAATAATATTTAAAAAAAAAATTAAATATATTATGATGATGATGACGATATTGATGATGATGATGAAGATGATGAT
>PXIH01S0008345.1:0-10075 GCA_003024985.2 Euperipatoides rowelli | reverse complement strand
TTATAAAATAAAAGTATAAAAGTCAACCATTGTCTCTATATTTTTAATATTTTAGAATTTTCCTATGATGATCTAGTAATGAAAGGCATTTTTTTCTTTTTCATTGTTCATTTTAAATAATTAAAAATGTAGTCGTTATTTTTTTTTAAAAAAAAATTGTATGTGAATTTTGGAGGTGAATGGAGTGCATTGAGATTGAGGTACATTGAGAAAACTTGAATTTTCCACAAAGTCATGAATGATTTTCAGCTGCCACCAAAACAAGTACTTGAAACTACAATAATTTATTTATATTACAAGTTTGAGATCAATATATAGTTTTTATAGGAACAGATAGTGAACCCATAAGAAGCACAGAATGATTGATACTTATGCCCAGACACCTCAAGCTTGTTCCACCCCTCAAGGGTGAAAGATATTTAAAAAAATTTGCCAACAGTTTGGTGAGTCAGCCGCTTAATAGAATCAAATTAAATCTAGCCAAGGGGTGGTGGTCCAGTGGTATGAGCTAGGCTGCCTTGTGCTTCTTGGTATCGGCGCGAGCCAAGTTCGAGGCTCATGCTATCCGACCCGAAAATCCAAATTTCTTTCTTTATGAAAGACTGAAGATTTTGCGTTATATTCATCCAGTCAGAATTAAATTAGGATTTTTCCTTCATGAGTTAACAATAATAATAAGTTTAAGAACCTTAATGGCTGACCCTTGGACCGGAACCCGGATTATCCATCATCATTGTTGTATCGTGTTTTGTCTGTCTGCAATATTGTATATATATATATATATGTAAATAGTAGTTGACTTTCCTTAGCCGTTAGGCGGGGTAAATAAAGTTTAAAAAAAAAAAGTAATCTGCATGGACTTAATTCTAATAACTGGTACCTTCTGTACGTACACTGTACAGTATACTGTATATACAGCAAATTATTTTGAAAAAGCTACACTGAAGATTTCACATTTTAATACCAACTGTCATCAATCATATCTTAAAAAATACTTAGAAAATCATTTTATTTTATTTAAAATCATAAAAAAACATCTGTAAACTCATCAAAATTTATAGGAGACAGTTTTTTTACAGCTAAAGATCTTTTTTTTAATTCTTCTGAAATGTTTAGACGAAAAAGGAAATAAGGCTAATTAATTTTTGATGACTTTATTATTCTAATAATACACTGTTATTTGTCTAATTTCAAGAAGTTGATGTTGTCTCAGTACTAGCTAAAGTACTCTCTTCGGATTCCATCGAGGCATGACCACATTTTACTTTTTCCACAAAAGCTTCCATACCATGGCAATCTACATTAACTTGTGCACGTATTTTGTTTTCACACAAACCCGCAATTTCTGCTATAGAATCGGCAGATACCAGGTTTCTGAAAATATATTAAATGCTTAATTAAAAAAAAAATGAACTAAAAAAAAATCTTACTATTATGACATTTTAATGGAAAAATTAACTTTTTTAAAAAATTTTTCCATCAGTAAGTAGCATCTGGATTGCAAATTTATCTGCACAGATTATTAAAAAAACAACCAACCCTGTATGACAACGTCAGATTATTTATTAGCTTTGAATGGATCAGCAGGCTTATTTTATTTGATTACAGTCCTAACCTTCATACCACACTAAACTCTACTTTGAAATAATAACTATACCCTAATCCTAATCCAAATTAATAAATTGAATAAACATGCTTAGGCATTGATTATTTTTACATTATTTCCTTCAGCCCAATCAACGGTTGTTTCTGCAGTAATCTGCACAGATAAATTTGCTTCACAGGCACTATTCAAAATACGGGATCTTTTATGACTATCCATTCATTTTGAATGACTCACGAGTTATCCTCAATTCACGAAAAAAAAATTGTACTACCATTATCACATTAACGTAAGACATAAAAAGATTACTGACAAAAAAATCCTCATACCAGGCTTACAATAAATTCTAAAATGTTCACTGTATTCTTGTACATAGTGAAAGTTTTATAACACTACTCACTGATTTCAATCTTGTATGCAATTAATGAGTCTAAGAGCGACTCGCTAAAAATGAATCGTGAATGAATCACTTTAGAGAATGAGCTGGCCTAGAGCTAACTCCCTAAATAAACATTGTTCATAACACTGTTACTATTTTCTTGTTAATGGTCAATGGTTTGTAATGCATTTGTTTTGAGCACATTTTGGGATACAACAATTTACATAAAAATAATACAATTGAGCCGAAATTTTGGTACTGTCATCTACAAAACTTGAAATCACAAAAATTGTTAAAAAAGCTGTTTCATAATATGATTAAATGAATAATAATATAGCAATAGAGACACAGACTCGTTGAAATATATTAAAAAATACATGATTTACCTGGTGCTTTTTACCTTGTTTAAAAATAACATTTAACATTTTGTAAGCTATTTGCTAGACATCATGTGACTTAATGACGTAATTCATGATCAGTTAACCCAGAGGTCTGCAACCTGCGGCTCCGGAGTGGCATGCGGATCTTTCAGTAAATTTTGTGGCTCTGAAAATTGGCTGGAGATTTTTATTTTAATCTAAATTTAAAAAAATGAACAAGATTCAGCTCAGAACACCCACCTCATGCCTGAACTGTACATGTGCTGTACTGTTTGGTGTGAGTTGCACAGCGCAGTTCATATGAGGGAGTTCGCCCGAGTTACTTGATATTTAATTTCTGCAGCTCTTCCATATTTCTGTTTTTCATTTTTTTGCAGATTTGGCTCTTTGTGACTGAAAAGTTGCTGACCTTTGAGTTATTTCCTACATGCACTTTTATTTTTCTATAGTTTCAATTATCAATAAAAGGAAATTACTAGGGTATATGTAGCAAACTTTCGGAATGATTATTTCACAAACAATCATCTAACACTAGGTGGAACTAAATGCTTAGGTCTGGACGGATCGCTTTCCTTACCGTTTTTTTTTACTGTGTAACCCTCATATTAACTGGAACCTTAATTCAATTAATTTAACTCAAGCAATAAGAGACATCTGCGTGTATTTATCATTTTTTATAGTCTATCCATAATTATATTAGTATAGAAAGGAAAAGACTTAAAAGCTAAAAATATGGGGTTGTGCAAAAATAATAATCTGGGTTTGTTTACTAAATTTAGCACTACTTGGACAAAAATTGACTATCTGAGATTTAAAAACATTTTTTGCTGTTGACCATCTTGATTCTAGTGGTAGTCTGGCCCAAAACTTTACTGTCAAGTTTAGGAATGATTGTTTCACTTATGTGATTAGGATTGGTGGACATAATTATTAATTCCCTTAATGAAAGGGGTTCAGGTAAGAAATTTAAATTGTAAGCCAAATGATAAGCCGCTAATCCATCCCGTTCTATGTGATTAGCTCCACCTAGTGCTAGACATTTAGCTGTTTCTGGAGTAATACATGCTGAGAGTTTGTTATGCTCACACTAGTAATGGAATCAGGCTTTGAAAGAAGTTTGAAGCAGTCATAGGTTGAAAATAAAAATTTAGGATGGTACTGCTCTTTAGGATGGTACTGCTCTAGTAGTCCAGTGTTCTAGGCTGTTGGCTGCCATGGAGTAGTGCATAATAAGGATGAGATGGTTTGATCCAGGACAGCCCCAGTGCGGAAAATAGCAAATTTTCTTTCACCGTTAATACACACTGGGGATTTTTTTTCTCTTTCCAGAGATATCAAAGTTATTCCAATAGTTCGAAAAATGGATTTATGGCAAGACTTGAAAGATGTGACACACAAGACGATGTAAAAATAAAGAAACACCTCAGAGATACTTATGTGCATATCATTTCACTAAATATTGTAAATAAACTATTCGTTTTTGCCATCAGGCGAAACATTTAAAAAAAAAATTAGGATGCTAATTTCATTGTTAGACATGCTGGCCAATATCACCGAGTTGCCAGGAATGAAAAATGAATAACATAATAATAACCTTAGAAAATCACTGTATAAACTTGGTCAACCAAATTTTAGTTGCGACTCTGGAGACTACATTATTTTTATACGTATCTCAATAATGGTAGCTTTACCGATTCGCTCATTTCTTGTGAGCAGTGTTCACAGTTGGAATTCATTTTCAGTGAATGAATCATTCATGAATGATAATTCTAATATAAAGATTATGTATCTTGGTGTAAGCCTGAGCTACGACAAGGGTTCGCGGCTTAAACTTCCCAGCCTCGTTTCCGACTTGTCTTTCTTTCTGAATGACAGCGGATCGAGGAGCTATTCAACCAGTCCTAATTTCCGAATTTGCATTCGACTGTTACGAAAGTAACGAATGTTACGTTACACATTGCGTTGGAGAGATTGCAACCGAACTATCAGGCGAATACTTGTTAGCTTGTGATTAACTGTAAATAGTGTATACAATGTACATAGCGTGAGTGATACATAAGAAGATGTATTGATAGATTCACCCTCACGGGTATTGGCCATACCAAGCCAAAAAAAAAAAACATTATGTAAAAAAAAAAATTAGTCGTAACGGTTCCCTGATAATTCACTTGTTACAGAAATAGTAATGTTGAAATAAAAATTTGATTGTCTATAATTTTCTTCATAATAATGTGATTATCTCCCGAAGGTAGGGATGTCTGTATAAACACTTCAGGTGCAGTCAAACTCTTTGAACTCGTCAGCCACAAAATATCTAAGAAATAAATAATTACTTGCCAGAACTGATTAAAGCCATTCCAAACAAGTAAGACAACAAGGCATGTGTGCAACATTCTTTTATCATTAAGAATGTGCACTCATGCAAAACAAACATCATGATTAAATTAACATTTATTTGCATATGTAAATGAAGTTGATTTTTTTCACATTATTTACAACTCATGATCAGATTATGAATGTTGCATTAAAAAAGTAAACAATGTGCGATCATGAATTAGTTTTTCTTTTTCCACAGCAAATCAATACAATAAATAAATAAATAATGAATGCATTCATTACAATAATTTAAAGCTTTTGTGACCTAATTAATATAAATTGATTACATGCCAAGTCCGATTCATCCTCAGAATTCATTAAACGAGTTAAGTTCCCCGGTATGGCATTGTCATGTTGAAGCGGAATTATCTAAGAAACATTTCATTATAAAAAATAAATTAGCAACTTTTTAGGGCTAAGGATATTTGTTGTAAATCTGAATTCATGGACACAAACGCAACATATAATGATGAATTATTGAATTTCAAATCCACAGCATGTCATTTTTAGAAATTAGCATTTTCTTTAAGTTATCTTAATTTTTATTAACAATTCATATTAAACAATTAATTCCCAGTATTAAGCTCTGGGAACAAACATTTACTCCCATTGGGGTAGTCGAGTGTATAAGATGCTCCACTCGGCGCTATGGAGCTAAGCTTGCTGCCGGTTTGAATCCGGGGAAATCTTCATTCCCTAGATTAAATTGGTTCAAGCAGAATTTGATCTTTCCAAGAAGTTTGGCACATAGAACTGTCAAAGAAAATATCCAAATGTTTTTCTTCATATGTGTTTTTTGTAATATAAAGTTTATCAAATTTGTATATATCGTAAATAAAGTTAATGTTCCCCCCATTAAAATAAAACATAAATATATGAATGTTCTATGACTAATAAATACTATAGTAAACATCTAAAAAAATTTTTTACCTTGTATGAACTGCATATCTTTTCTTATGAGGTTTCCTTCTAAAAATATGTCGCTCTACATCGTAATGACTCGTTTCACTACTTTCATCACAATTAAACTGCGCTTTAAGTTGTGCTTCTCTTAATTCCAAATCCTTAATCTGAAAAAAATAAAAGTCAAGTAATTTTAACACATTTAAATAAAATGCCAAATTAACATAAAATAGATTAATTAGCAAGAAATTGTTGGGAGCTGTTGATGTGTTAAGTAGTTCTGTATTGTGCTATAATTGGTTAATGTTGAGAACGTAAGCTAGCTGGAAAAATAAAAAAATGAGGTAGGCTGAAATCAAAATTAAAGTCTAAACTGTTTATTAGACTGAAAGTTATAAATAATTCAAAACAGGAACTCACTATCACGGAAATAACCTAAACAAAATTAACAATGCTATAATTAGTACCAGTGGGACGATACACACTCCTTTAATTGACATCTGTCAATCTAACAACAGAAATAAATCAACAGAAAACTGGTTGGAATTATGAATGTCATTCAAATGGAGTGAGACCTAGGTGAGGGGTCAGCAACCTTTCGGTGACAGCCAAATCTGCAAAAAAAACGGAAAAAAAAAAGCATGGAATAGCCACAGAACTGAAATATCAAGTATCCCCTCACATGGGCTGCACTGGGCAACTAGCACCAAGCAACAGTACGGTGAGTAGAGCATATGTACAGTACAGGCATGAGGTGGGTGTTCTGAGCTGAATAAAAAAAGGCTTCCACTAAAAAACAAAAAACATTTTTATTAAACTTGTTCATTATTTGAAATTTATAAATTAAAATAAAAACGTTACAGCTCCAGTGGTTAAGGCTGCTGCTGGATTGTGGAGCTGTGCATATAAGGGGATCGTGTGTTCGATCCCTGGGCAGCCCCGGAGCCGAGGGATAACGGAATTTTCTTTCGTAGTCGTACGGCTCCGGGGATTTAAACTAATTATGAATATCTATGTTGTAGAATTTTCTGAAGAAAAATGGAATTATGGCGGACTAAAGAGCTGAATATTGGACAGGACATCATTGTAATAAAAAAAAATGTTCTGCCAATTTTCAAAGGGCCACAAAATTTGCTGAAAGAGCCGCATGCGGCTCCGGAGCCACAGGTTGCTGACCCTTGACCTAGGCTATGTTTTATATAAAACTCCAAGTTTGAGCTTGAAGTCACTGTAAATCTCACTATAAACAGCAAGACAGCGCCCAAGATAATTAAAATCTGCTAACAGAATAATAAAATTGGAGACAAAAGGAGAAAAATGTACAGTTATAAAAAAAGCCTTTAACAGTTTAATTTTAGCTAACCCCACACCTGAAGTTTCTTTTAAAGGTCTATTGTCAGACAAAAAACTTCCACAGAAGGATTCAAACCTGGATCTCTGGGTTTTAATTTTAAAGTTGACATGCTTGCTAATTTATTGACTGGAAACATTTCATTTTTCAGCATTTTAACAGTCATCAACATTGTAAAAAAAGCTTATATTCAAATAGAAAATTATGGGAAGAAAGTAGTGCCTAGACAAAGGCTAGACCTGGATTCGAACCTGGTGATAAAGAAACCATCTGATGATTTAAGGTTACTCATTAAGTGTTAAATTAATAAAATCACTAAGCCATTAAATTACCCACAACACAATATTCACAATATCTTGGCTCTTAATGGATCCAGATATTTTTCAAAAATTGTAGATTCTTTCAGATTGCCTTAGATTCTGCTGTTAGAGGCAGTTATTTTTTTAATGTACCCTGGGCTAGGTACATATTAAACCATATGGCTCAAGGTTATCTGACATTGGTAGCAATACTTTCAGAAAACTTTAACTGATGAGATCTCTAGTGAAAGGATTCTGAGCTATCAATATGATGTTTTAGTACACACAAGATGTCTGAAGAACATTTAGCTGTACTTAGTTTATTTGAAAAAAACTTAAATCGGTGGATGTAGCATATAGCCCGTCAAAGTGTAGCTTCTTCCAAGAGAATGACTTTCTTGGGGCATCAGGTTTCAGCAAAAAGGACTACTTCTTTAACATATAAATTAAAAGCCATTAAATAGTTTCCCAAACTTTGCAATCTCAAGCAAGTAACATCATTTTTGGGAACAGTTAATATCTATAGAAAGTTAATAGTGGACATAGCAAACAAAGGTGCTCGGCTTTATGAGTTTAAATGATGCATAAATGTGATGTAGCAATTGATCAGTTAAAGGAAGCAATTTCTGCATCTTTATTGATGTATCCAAATTTGATACCTGTTATAGTAAATTTGATAGCTGTAGGAGTATTTGAACAAATGGATGAAGGGGAAACTTTCACTCTTTGGTATATTGCAGATGAAAGCTCAATAAGGCTGAAAAAATTATCCCACTATGAAAGGAGGGTCTTGCTCTTGTCTTGACATTATACCAGTTTAGCCATTTTATTTTTTGATATAATATTGTGAAGAAAATCACAAACATTTGTCTTTCCTTTTCTATTTGAAAGAAAAAGATTAACACATGGGTTCCTCACTACAGGATTTCAACATTGGATTGAGCAGTGATGGCGAATTTATGA
Organism: Euperipatoides rowelli; assembly: GCA_003024985.2. Taxonomy (NCBI): domain Eukaryota; kingdom Metazoa; phylum Onychophora; class Udeonychophora; order Euonychophora; family Peripatopsidae; genus Euperipatoides; species Euperipatoides rowelli. The sequence continues at coordinate 1,821 of PXIH01S0008345.1, read as the reverse complement.
CACATGTGCCACTGGGTGACATAAGAACATGATTTGTGTGGCATACCACATGAACACACTATGCATGGAGTAGTATTGTACCGGTACATGAAATAAATAGGAAATTTTGTCTATGGTAGGTAAACATAATGGTTTTGTGATATTTCTTAATGAAGAAGTTCAGCACTATTGCACAGTTCCATTGCATTATACACCAGGAAACTGTGCACAAAAGCAAGTATGAAGTCATTTGAAAGTGCACTCTCGGTGGTAACTAAAATTATGAACTTTATATCTGCACATGCTCTAAATAATTGCCAGTTCTTGAAGATATTAGATGAGGTGGATTCTCAACTTGGTGAACTTATGTACAATAATGTTTGCTGGCTGTTCTGGTGGCACACGAAACAACTGAAAATAACCTAACTTCAAGTGGCACATGAGTCAGAAAAGGTTTGCCATTACTGGGAAAATGTTGCCAAAATGTTGAGTAGGTGTGAGGAGACAGTGAGCTATGGGTTTGTAAACAATGTTGAGCTGATAGAGCTAATCTCAGTAAAATAACAAAAAAGATGTCAGGATTCCAATTTTGCAAAATTTTTAAAGGATTTACTGTAAAATGTATATTTAGATGAATACATCCTGAATGATTATGGCTCTGGTTCCAAAATCTTTAGTCCCTTTGATAATTTCATTATATCACAAGAGGTGTAGATCAGAAGATGTTAGTGTGGATAAAGTCTATGGAAGGTGAAATTACTGTTCACATGGAAAGGGATGAATTCAGATGTAAAGGCTTTCATTAAGGGTTGTCAAAATTGTCAGAGGAATTTTCAATCTAAAATAATTAAATGTTAGCCTCAAATTCCTGTGTATCCCTTTCAGAAGTTATCAATTAACTTCCTTGGTTTTTTAATATAGTAAGGACAATGATAATAGTGACTGGAAATCTTGTGAACTGGTCTATTACTATTTATAGACAAGTTCACAAGATTTATAGTCAATATGCCAACTAGAGATATAGAAGCAGTGACCATATCAAAAACCTATATTGACCATGTTTATTTCTTATATGGAGGCAGTGAGGGTTATTCTCATGGATCATAGGGTTAATTTGACTAGCAAAATGTTTAATCATTTGTGAAGTTTCCTTTGCATAAAACATTGTAACTACAGCTTTTCACCCTAAATCAAATGGGATCGTGGAATGTTTAAATGGTCATCATTAAAGTATAAAGTATCCTCAATTGTGTGAAGGTTCTTATGATGAGTGGGAGTCAGTAATTCCTCTTGTACTGAGGGAGAACATACTTTCTACTGTTTGGATTTGATCTGATAGATTGTAGCAATGAGGAGAATGAGGACTTTGCTGTTTGTTTACTGAAGTTCATTGAGTGAAATAAAAATTTATATAATTTATCCATTAAATCAAGCAACCACAGAAACAAGGGAAGAGTGTTATCAGAATTCAATATTGGATAAAAAGTTTTATTACTGGATTCCAGAATTTCTCTGGAAAAAAGAAAGCTTAAAGCTCATTATAAGGGACCATATAGGGTTATATAATTGCCTTGTGAATGTTAATGTAACTAATGTAAAGACAGAGGTCACCAATCAAAACCCCTACACTGAATCCAGGTCAATTAAATGCATCTCTACTAAATCAACATTAAAAGGATGTCTATTGGATATATACATATGTCATATGATCTTTTATCTATTGGTTTACAAAAACTAGAAGGGGAATTTCATTATAAATCCTGATCATGCTCCTAAGGCTTTAGTACAATAGGGCATACTAAATACCAAATAAATCATATTTCTAAACTTATCTAGGTGTAA
>PXIH01S0008343.1:7240-17547 GCA_003024985.2 Euperipatoides rowelli | reverse complement strand
TGTTTAAAATATAACATATTTGTTTAAAATACTCCCCCCCCCCTGCCCACACACACACACATACACTTAAAAATGTGTTTGCATCACTGGATTTTAATTTGAAAATATGGCAAACCCTGTCAGTCAAATCCTTGGAATGAGTCGGCCATATGTCTACTTCAGTGTTTCCAAATAGGGTTATGTGGAACCTTTTGGAACCCTGTGGTTCCAAAGGCAAACATTAGGGTTCCATGAGAAAGTTAAATCACAATAACATTTGAATATTTAAAAAATCTAAAATTTTTATGTTTGATATTTTTCACTTTTATTTCAGAAAATTTTACTGCAGATCAAGTTCCTGCCTCTGCCAAAGAAACTTGTCGAAACTGGTTTTTCAAGATTGCATCCATTCGAGAACTCATTCCTAGACTTTATATGGAGACTTGCATATTGAAATGTTATAGCTTTCTTACTTCAGGGTAAGTTATAGAGTATAATTCTTCAAATTTGTATCACCTGACCAGCTTCTTGTTATCAGAATATTAGATCTCATGTAACTCTGACCGGACGATAGGCCTCACATTAACTACTGAAGATAGGCTTATGCACTTGATTTAAAGTTAGATCTAATGCAATGCTTACAAAACATGTTTTTCTTGATGTTATAGCTATTACCGGTAGTTAAATTTAAATAAAAGATGCTTTGGAAACTTTTATGTAGTTTGCTAGGTTAGAATTAGAATCCGTTATCTGTCCACTAATATTATATATGGAATAATATGCACAATAACATCCTCCTGGTAAACAAACTGAAACAGCCTTGAGGATTATTTCATTTCTAGATTATTTTACCTTTAGATTATCCTAGTGTTAGGGCCAAGTGTTTTTAATACGTACTTGGAGTTAGGGTGCAGGTTAGGGCAAAGTTAGGACTGTAAAAATAAATAAAACATGCTAATTTATCAGAATGTTTCTCTGATTTCTTGTCATGTCTCCTATCGTCATTTACATTTGAATATGGCAATTGCTGAAGAACTACCTTCAACTGAAGTACAATGGACTTCTACCCTATTTGAAACTTATGAATTATCAAAATCTAAAAATAATACAATTATTTTTTTCCAAAATTTCAAACTTTTGTTAAAGACCAAAAAAAGTAGTATTGGTCATGACATGATTCTTAGTATTACTGAACATTGTGAATGCTGGCGGTGTAGTAAACAGAGTTCTCGCCAAAATATTCATCTTCGCAGCAACAGTTCGTTTGATAATTCTAAGCCTTTTTTTTTCTAAAGTTCTGATTTTTATTTATGCTTGGAGTTTCGAGTATACTTCAATTAATTGTTGTGAAAGAGAGCTTAAGATTAATCATAACACTGTTATCGATTGGAATAACTACTTACTTGAGGTCTGTGCAGCTAAACTCTTAGCTTCTCCATCTGTAATTGGAGGCCCAGGTTTAACAGTTGAGATCGATGAGTCTCTGTTTGTCGAGCGGAAATCGAATGCTGGAAGAGTGCTGAGTCAGCAATGGGTGTTTTGTGGCATTTGTCGTGAAACTTGATAAATGTTTTTGTTCACTATCCCAAAACGTACAACCAAACAATTATTACCTATAATAGTTGAGCATATTGCACCAGGATCAATAATTATTTTTGATCAATGGCATGCATATAATGGTATTTGTAATAACAATAATAATTCTGATTATCAAACAGTCAACACTCAAAACAATTCCATTAATCCTATTTCCAAAGCGCAGACAAATACTGTAGAACGGATGTAGGGAGTGGCAAAGTCTTATTTTCACAAACGTTTTGGTACTAGTTCAAAGTTATTGGATAACTAGGCTATTTACGTGAATTTATGTGGAGGAAAAGGTTAACAGAAACCAATAATCCTTTTAATCAAATACTAGATGACATTGCTCAGTTTTGGCCTCCGGAATAATTTAAATTTGAATTATTATGCAAATAAAATTATTAAAATTTTGAAAAAATGCAAACAGAAAAATTAAACATTATAGGCTAATAAGTCATATGCATACAAATTTATACATTTATTTGTTTAAAAATTACTTTTTGATTGCGATAATAAGGGATGTAAGCACAATATGCTTAAATAGGCTATCTCTCTTCACAATGTCATGTGACTTAGTTTTAGTCGTTATCAACTCAGAAAAGTATCATCATATATCTCTTGTTATGATTAATAAGTTTTTAAAAAATTTAAAATGTAAAATAATTATTATAATAAGCTGAAAAAATATAGATATAATATTATAAATTATTGGGCACATTTTGATTTTTAATCATCCTCAGTCTTAAGCTCATAAAATCATATTACTAATTTAATTGATAAATGATGTGCTCAGGTTTAAGAAGCTAGGGTATTTTCCGAGAAAGATCGATTTTCTGATACTCCCGCATATTTCTCACCATATATTAGATCTGGTGAGCAAATAAAACCAGATCGTCTGCTAAAAGGCGAATTTCGCTTTTTAGTATGCAATCAGTTGTTTGTTCATTAGAGTTAATATTCTTCCACAAATATTGGTGGACAGATAACGGATCCTGCCCGTTCGCTACATCTACAGTACAACTTGTTTTTTAAAACAGCAAGCTTCTTCACTAACTTAATTATTTTTCTTACATTAATTTATGCAATGTAACATGTTTTTATAGTTTATGAAATTAAATTTAAATGCAATAATGAATAGAAAGAAAATACTTAATGTGCTAATTTTCTAAGCTATTTTGGATTTTTTTTTTTTTACGATTATATAGCTGAGATTTAAGAATTATTTTAAATTTTAGCTAGACTCAAATAACTATATACTGTATATACTGTATATATATATATAGTACAGTATGTGTATATACAACATAATATATTCATAAGGGCACTAAAACTTTGAAACTCGTTTCTAGTTACCGTCCGCGTCAAAAGCTTTTTATGCTATTTTTTTTAAAATAAAAAAGATCCGCCCGCATCAGATTCTTTCCATATATTAAAAATAATACCAGAGATCCGTTTAGCGAATGGAGGTGGAGGGAAATGACGTTTCCTATTAGTACATCATGAAAATGTAGTCGGGGGCATGGCCAAGCAGCATTTTGGTTCACTAACACATTAAAAATCATGGTAGTCCTTAACTTATTATAGTAATATTTTTTTAGAATTATGAATGTAAAATTTATTTTAATAATATATAGAAATAAATATATTCTTATCTCGATCATTCTTTCTCAGTTTTTATAGCGAGGATTTCCAAAGTAGTTTAGTTAAATAATTACCGTAAGCTAACAAAATTTTTTTTTGTAAAGAATACATAAATATAATTATTTTATTGTTCAAATTTAATTAAAAGAAATCCAGAAACAAAATTAACAATACAAGCTAAATTTATACAGAAAGTAAATAATAATACAATAAAAATATATGCATTAATTCACAATTATTTCCCACTTCTATCATTCAACATTTCTAAGACCACCCCTATTCAAATGATTCTGTATATTAAAAAAAAAAAAAATCATAAGTACTGTAGGTTTATTTTTTAATACTAAAATTTATAGGCCTATTGGTTACTTAAAATTTTACTTGTTTTTTTGTTTTGTTTTTTAAAAAGGGGGGGGGGGGGAGTCCCTCATCTAAATATTTAAGTTAATAACTAATAAAAAATCCACCCTCCCACTTCCAATATTTGAAAATGAATTACAGAAACTATATTCTAACTTTTAGTGTCCTTATACACTGTACAGCATACTACTGCATAAGTGTCATGTTATTATTTGCATGAAACAAAGTATCTTAGAGTCAATACAGTGAGTAAACAACTTAAAAAGCAGAGAAATATTGCCGAGTGAGTAAACACCTTAGAAAGCGAAAGAACTTTGTTGAAAGATTAGAAAGACTACTAGAATCTTTGATATGATAACCGTGTGCTATTCACAAAATAAAGCTAACAGCCTATCTCAATTTTAGAACTGACTGTAAATGATAACTTATCAAAACACTTCTGGATCAAATTAAATACTGTTGCAATACTAAGTAATGACGTAAAGCATACTTGTAGAAAGCCGAACTTATGCCCGCTTTTAACAATACTCTATCTTCTTTGTCTTAAGAGTAAACAAAGTTTCAGCTCAACCTTCACCATCGCTAAACAGATAAGAAAATGATAAATGATTTAAATTGATCGTAAACATAATGTGTATTTGTAGTAAAGATTTATGAAGGGCTTCAATCAACAATTATGCTTAAGCATGTTACTTAACGGCGTTTATTTAAATAAAAATAGTTTAACGCTTATTGTTCTTTTATTTCTCTTTTAAGTAAACAATAAAACGAATTATCTTTACTTGATAATACATTTAGTATTGACATAATTTAAATTAAAATGATTTGTTACAATTGGTGACATTATAAAGCAAAATGAAACTAATGACTTTAAATTTAAATTATTTTTATCAAAGATTATTAAACATCAGTGAAATAAAATCTATCATAACCTCACTCAGTAAATAAGAAAAAAATAGCTAACATAAAAATTAATGCTTACTTTCTAAACCAGTGATGTCCAACTGAAATTGTTTGTCGGGCTGAAAAAAATATTACCGGTACTGGTCAATTGTGGGCTGTTCATTGACAAAATTCGGCTGTAAATATTTTGATAAGCTTTTCTTTTTTTTTTTTCTTTTTTTTTTAGTTGTATGGACGTTTTGTTCATTTCTTGTCGGGTTTAATAAGCTTTTTTTTTTTTTTGCCTGGACGTTTTGTTGACTTATTTTCGGGTTTGTAAGCTTGGCACAAATACAGTATGTGCCGACTTTAAAATGGAAATCAGTGACACGGACATTGTTTTTTTTTTTTTTTTCTGTCTGACAATAGACCTTTAAAAGCACCTACTAGAGAAGATTTAGCTAAAATTAGACTTATTATTTTAATATTTTACACTTTTCTCCTTTAGTCTCCATATTTTATTACTCGGTTAGCGTATTTTAATAATCTCGGACTCTGTCTCGCTCTGGTTGTACATTGCCACGTGAGTAATTGCTCGGAGTACAAGCTTGGAGTTTTTTAAAAAACATAGCCTGTGACTGCACAATGCACATTGACTCAGATCGAACGACCGGTTTGATCACATCATGGAACTTGAACAAAGATTTGTTGAAATTTAGGCGCTCCATGCACTTTGAATGTTCGAATATTACTGGCAAACATATATTTTTTTAATTTTATGATTAAATAAAATTTTAAATTTATGGGTTAAGCACTTCAGAAGGGCCGCAGAAAAACTTCGAAAGGGCCGCACGCGGCCCGCGGGCCACGTGTTGGACATGGCAGGTCTAAACTGTACAATTAGAAAGTTTAAACACATACATTACTTTTATAATAAAGATTGATATTCTTGACCGTAGAGGCATCTCTATTGAGGGAAGGATCCATAATGTTAGTAAGGAATGTTCGCTTTCATATAAAGCAGGGAGTGGAGGACGGAATGGCTAACGTTCTATAATTTAATTGATTTTTTTATTTATTTATTTGGAGATTTTATGAAAGCAATGTATAAACAAGAAAATAGCTTTAATTTTTGTCGGGAATTAAATAAGCAGCTGTAAGTTCAGGTAAGTTCAAGAGATGAAGGCTAGATAACAGGAAATCGACAATTTCTCAATTGGAGTAAAATATTCCGATAACATGAACCAGACAGCATAGAAAGAATTAAGCAGCCCTCATAAAAGTACTGAAAATAAAATATTTCACCTATCAAATATGTAATTTTAATAAAAATTGAAAATCATTTATTCTTGAAATTTTAATTAAAATTAGAACTTTCTATTAAATAAAACGAGTTGCTACAATAAAAATCACTAAAATGGAATATAATACTTGTCCAAAGAGCAATTATTTATTTTTTCCAAATTAACAATAATGATTAAAGTTTAGGCTATATTTAAATGAGCGGAATCTTTGTTTTAATTTATTTAAATTAAGTTATTGTAATTCAGTTTGAACAAAATTCCTAGAAAAATTCTATAAAAATCATGGCATAAGAAAGAATGTCTCTGGACATTTCGAATTATAGAGTTATTAAAATTAATATTTATGTGGAATAATTTAATATTCTTCCACATATGTACAGTATGTACACTTTTTATACTATGTGTTGTACATTATATATTTAATTTATTTACTATATATATATAGTACAGTAGATGCAATGTATTGTATATTTGTTATAGAGAATACTCACAAGCATTGACTCGATTGAGTCTTATGATTCGAGGTATTGGAGATCCATTGGTTGGTGTGTATGCTCGCTGTTACTTATGCAGGGTAAGAAAAATGAGCCTATTGATATGTTTTTTTATTTATTTATTTTTTAAAATTTAAAAAAATTCTCTATATTTGTTTTCACTTGTGCAGTTATACTTTAACTTAAAAATAATTCTAAATATGAAAATAACTTAGAATGAGTTAAATATTTATAGTCATCTTCATAATGAACATGTTCATTGTTCATATATATCTGTATAATGGTTCTTTTATTGTGTATTAAAAGGTGAATTGTTTTTACATATCTATAGTTTTCTTTGTTCATATACAATATATTACTTAATGAATTTATTGTTTATAGATATTATATAATTTCATTGTTCGTAGACATGTCTACATAATGAGAATTCATTGTTTGTATAAGGAGTGCAAAATATTATCAGGCAAATAAATTACCCAGAACATTGGATTATTTTGGCGAAATTTCCCCAGCAAAATCGTAACATGAAGAAACAATTTTAAAAGTTTTTCATTTAGGGAATAGGCTATTAATATTTACAAAATGCATTGTGGGTACTTCTCTGAGGAGTATTTTTTCCCTCCATTTTTGATTTTCGTTATGCTGCATTGTGGGTATTTCTCTGAAGTGCATTTTTTCCTCCATTTTGGATTTTGACTGTGTTATGAGAATTGTGGGTACTTCTCTGAAAATTATTTTTTCCACCATTTTGGATTTTGATTGTATTATGATGCATTGTGGTACTCTTCTGTATCCCAATGCTTTTGCTTGGAATAGTTAGGACTTAATGTGATAGTGATCAGAGTTTATTACAATCCACAACAGAGCATGTTCCGATTTTAAAAAAAATCTGTCTTGTCTGGATTTAGAGCATGCTCTAATGTACTCCGAGTGAGCAGAAATTTTTTAAAAAAATGTACCCATTGTGATATCAATACATTGTGGTTTGTCATATCGCAATATTTCACTATATCATTATCATTGATATATCGTTGTAGAATGACGTATCAATTTACATAATAGAAATTATTTTGATTAGTTAGTGAAGCAGATACGATGGTTCTCAATTTAGATTTAGTCTACTCTGTAATTGTAATAATGTTTGTGTTTTTTTTTTTCTTGCTAGGTAGGCATGGCAGTTGCCCCACATGTCAGAGAACACCTTATTTCTCAGTTCACAGATTTTTTACTAACTTATCCTCAGGTAGTTCATTTTATTATTTGAAATTTTATTTTAAAATAAATAAATTTGTGTGTGCTTTTATCCATTCACAGATATTTACTGCATATGAAAATTCACAACAATTATAAAATAATATATTTAGAATGCCTTGTAATGATTAAATAATTTAATAAAAACAATCCCGTTATATTTAAAAAAGTTTTTAATAAAATTTATTCTAGTTTATACAGTATAAACAGTATTGGTGTTCAACCAAAATAATTACAAATTGGCGGAAATCATAAAATATACTGTATTGGCTATACTATATTTACATAGGTCCTGTCAAAAGCACACTTTATGCTTAAATTATGTAATTTTATTTTACAGTCCAATAATAATAATAAAAAATTAACTCAATTTAGAAATGTATTGTTTCTGTTATTTGCCCCATGACCCGTTGATCAGTTTAAGTGAATCTTTTGTGTTTTTCTTCAGTTGCAAGGAGATAATGTCCAAAACATCTTGGCATTTCAGAAGTTAGAAATGCCTACATACTTGACCCTATATTCACCGGCCCTCGATTGGATTTTGCAGTCTATAGCACACAGAGCACCTGAAAGTACATTGATGGAATTGTTAGATAAATGTAAAAAACAGTGCAATAGGTAAGTAAGGGTTAATGATATTTCTAACAAACTTTATTTTTAATTGACTAGAGATTCTGAGAAACTGTTTATGTTTAGGATTTTGACAAATTATCTTAATTTAAAAAACATTTGGCAATGGCTGCTCATAAATCTATTTAAATAAAAGTTAAAGATTACATACGGCTTAAGACTCATTTATACTTTTACGGAAGAGGTCTTCGATCCATTTAATCTATCTCGTAAACGTAGATGTATGCATAAAGTTGTTCATAGTTTTCTGCAGGTTGGATCCGTAATCAAGGAAATTGCTCGATACAATAGCCAATCACATTCCTATTCTTATTTCCAACAGTTGTTATAGTTTTTAGTTTTACTCAGCAAAAGGAATTCCAATAAACGTCTAGTATTGCGTAAAATATATTTTTATTTATTACTTTACGAAAATCCATTTTCAAATACGATATTTTCAAACTAAATCAATTGGGACAAAACAACAGTGTGCCACCCTCTACTTAGAAAACCTGAGATATTATTGGTTCAATGGCTAACAAGATGGAAAGCTAATAGATAGGTTTGCATAAAAGTTAGATTTTTTTCAATTTACAGACGATGGTGGAAAGTAGGAGTCTTTCCGTCTTCTAATTGTACACGCTTGACTGTAGCAGTGTGTATGATCTTACGGAGAGTTATCCGTTTTTAAGCAACGGACAAGCATTGTGTATAAGTTTAAATAGGGCTTTACTTAACATCTGATTATACTCAGTGTTTCTTTCAGACAATTTTCTCGGGGGTGGGGGAGGGGGGGGCAATTCACAAGTTCGGCAAGGTGTATGAATGTACAGATTTTTTTATAAACTTTTTTTTTTTTTGGTTGACTGGATGTTTTGTTGCCTTTCTGTCTGATTTGATAAGCTTTTTTTTGGTTGACGTTTTGTTGGCTTTCTGTCTGATTTGATAAGCTTTTTTTGATTGACTGGATGTTTTGTTGCCTTTCTGTCTGATTTGATAAGCTTTTTTTTGATTGACTGGATGTTTTGTTGCCTTTCTGTCTGATTTGCTAAGTTTTTTTTTGGTTAACGACATTTTGTTGGCTTTCTGTCTGATTTGATAAGCTTTTTTTTGATTGATTGGATGTTTTGTTGCCTTTCTGTCTCATTTAATAAGCTTTTTTTTTGTTAGCAGAGTGGGTGTTATGTTGACTTTGTGTCCATTGACTAAGGTTTTGTTGACTTTCTGTTTCATTTTATATGATTTTTATTTTTTCCCAATTTTACCGGGGGGGGGGGGGGGGGGGGTTGTTTGCTCCAGGGGCTAAGCCTCCTTCCTCCCCCGGAAGTATGCCTGAAAGAAACACTGATTATACTGCGATATAATTAAGATGAAATATCTAAAGTGTTAACAAGAACATGTGGGCAAAATTGAGCTTTTTATGAACTTTCCCTCTTGATATGGGCTCATGTTATTAAATAGACATATAAGCATTGGAGATTGACAAGCAGATATTGAACTTCATACAAGTAAGACATTTGCAGACTTCACTGAGTGAGTATTTGAGACCCTGCTATTAAAGTCATTCTCCCTTCCCATTTTAAGAGAAATTTGTTCTCTTTACAGCATTTTGAAAGTAGGCCTACACTAAAAGAGAGAGAGATAAAAATGGCTGCTTGATCAGTTATTGGATTTATGAGTGAGGGCATAAGTTTTCTGATCGTACTTTGGACTTAGAAATTTTTATTAATGCTAGCCCTTACAGATTTGTATAAAGTGTTCTATTTATTGAAAGCTTGTCTGTGACAAGTGATGTGATTAATTTATTTATTCTAGTGGAAAATTATGATTTTTCTTTGCATTTATATCAGTTGTGAAAAGGTTAAAGTTCAGCTTTGTTTAAAATAGGGTTGAATCATGTAAACGTTTATATGTTTAATCGGCCGTCAAAGCAATAACTGTTTAAAATTTCACAGCCTCGTTTAGAAGTAAAAAAAAAAAATAAAAAAAATATTTTAAGTTGGAACATAAAATATAATAATTAAATTAGTCTAATTTAGAAATCCTCATTTATCTAAAACTGTATTTTAGAGCACACTTGCAGCAAAGGATGATATTGTATAACAACAATTTAAAATCCATTCCTGGTTGAAAACCAACTTATCTCGCAGAAAGCGTTTGTTAATTTAAAAAAAATGTATTGCAAGAAAAGCTTGTATCGAATCAC